>VWZI01020082.1:152845-171986 GCA_013396835.1 Psilopogon haemacephalus | reverse complement strand
TCTATTCTGTCATAACATTGATTCATCCATGTTGACACCTATATCCTCAAGAAGTGGGTTTTTTTTGTTTGTTTGTTTTTTTATTTTGAGGAGAGAGAAACAGAAGGACATTAGTGTTTTAATCTTACTGTAGAGTTTGGCAAGTTGAGAAAATAAGAGGATCTTATTTCATTTATGATCTTGATAAGTGAAATACTAAGTTTCTTTTAATCCTCACATTCTACTCAGTGAAGCTTGGAAATAGCTTTGGCATTACAGGTGATAAAGACTGCACAGTATGCCATAATACAGAAGATTTTAGATTGTGATTGCAAGTCACTCATGCTCCTAATCCTGGGAAATCAATCTGGACACTTATACTGATCACAAGCAAATTATCAGAATGGCCTGAGAAAATTCCATTTTTTTTGGTACAGATAAAGGTTTTTTGTTGTTGTTGATAAAATACATGATTCATGAACTGAACATAAACTTGTAAGAGGGATGCTAGTTATAGACAGAGTTTTTCATGTATTTGACAAAGATTTAGCAGAAAAATAAACCAAAAAAAGAGTCCCAGGCTTAAATTTGTTTCCCAGTAACTGGAATTTAAGAACAAGTCTGACTTCAGAGGAGACATGAAGAGAGGCTGAGAGAGCAGATTAAAAGTAGGACACTTAAACATAACTACATTTGGCATGTATTTAACCCTTGCTGTAAATTTTGGGGAGAATACCTGGAACAAATAGGAATTCAACATTAGAAAAAATATCCCAAAAATGTTACAGTCAAAACCGCCAAACTATTAAAATCAAAGAAATTTAGAGTCAACATTACACGAGAGATGGTGCAAAATATATTGAATCAGATTTGGCCGAAGAGAAGTATCACAAAATCACAGAATTAAAAAGGTTGAAAAAGACCTTTGACCTTTGAGATCATTGAGTCCAACCTATCAACTAACATCTTCTAATTAACTAAACCATGGCACTAAGTGCCTCATCCAGCCTCCTTTTAAACACCTCCAAGGATGGTGACCCCATGACCTCCCTGGGCAGTCCATTCCAATGGGTAATCATTTTGTGAAGAAATTCTTCCTAATGTCCAGCCTAAGCCTGCCCTGGTGCAGCTTGAGATTGTGTCCTCTTGTTCTAGGAAGGAGACCAATCCCCACCTGACTACAACCACCTTTCAGGTAGTTGTAGAGAGCAATAAGGTCTCCCCTGAGCCTCCTCCTCTCCAGGCTGAACAACCCCAGCTCCCTCAGCTGCTTCTCTTAAGGCTGTGCTCCTGCCCCCTCACCAGCCTTGTTGCCCTTCTCTGGACATGTCAGAGCACCTCAATATCTTTCTTAAATTGAGTGGCCCAGAACTGGACACAGTCCTAAATGTGTGGCCTAACCTTTGCTGAGTACAGGGTCAGAATGACTTCCCTGGCCACACCATTCTTGATACAGGCCAGGATGCCAGTGGCCTTCTTGGCCACCTGGGCACAATGCATGCTTAAGTCACATCCCAACACAGCTCTTGTCTTTGGAAGGGTAAATAAATCTGAGGAACTTCATTAAAGGATCCCAAAAGGAAAGGTGTAAGAATCTGGCACACATGCTGATCTGAAGTACCAAAAGATATGCAAGACTAAAAGATGCTCCTGCTGGTCATTAAAAAAAAAACAACAAAAAACTCCTTGAGGAAACAAGCAAACACAACAACACAGAAAACCCAACAAAACCCTAAAACTTTATTTGTTTGCATTTATATGGGGGGGGGGGAGAAACATCCTATAAACCTATGTATTTGTGCATGACAATTAGCCTTATTTTATCAGAGGATGTTCCTATTAAAGAAGAGCTCATGCATATAAAATCTGTTTTTACTGTAGATAGATATTACTAAGCCAGGTGTACTGAAAACAGACCACAGTTTAACGAGCATGTGTATAAGTACTTGTTAATACAGGTTATGTTTACCCATGTAAACTCTTATCCCCATAATTCCCTACCTTATTGCCTGATGAAAATAGTGTAAAAAAAAAAAAAAACCAAATCTCAAAACGAGTCAAACTATAAAATCAAGCAGACTGTAGTCCTTATTCAGCACTTTGAGTTTCCAGGATGACACCAGTGAAGCGGAGATGTGATCACTGATAATTCTGGTGAACAGAAACCTTAAAGCATGTTTGTTTGCATATCTAGAACCCGCTTCTAAAGTTATTGGAGACTCGTAAATGGGAAAAGAAAAAGATTTAGCAAAATAACTGGATTCAGTGCCTCATGTGGAGTGTGTGCCCGATGAGGAGGGGCTGAGGGACCTGGGGCTTCTTGGTCTGGTGAAGAGAAGACTTAGAGGGGATCTAATAAATGTTTATAAATGTATGAGGGCTGGGTGTCAGGAGGGAGGGGACAAAGTCTTCTCAGTTGTACCCTGTGATAGGGCACAGGGCAATGTGCATGAACCACAGCACAGGAAGTTCCACCTCAACATGAGGAGGACCTTCTTTAATGTAAGGGCCACGGAGCACTGGAAGAGGCTGCCCAGAGAGGTTGCGAAGTCTCCTTCTCTGGAGACTTTCAGGACCTGACTGGATGTGTTCCTGTGTGACCTGTGCTAGATTCTATGGTCCTGCTCTGGCAGGCAGGTTGGATTCAATGATCTCCAAAGGTCTTTTCCAATTCCTAACATCCTGTGATGTCCACACTACATGTTTTAGGCTTGCATATCTTACAGTACTTTAGGCATGGAAAGAACCATCTGGAGTGACCCAAATCCGACAGGATTTCAACTAACGTCCAACAATAACAGTAGTGAGGGTGCAGGCCTGAGTCTGTTACTCAGCTGCCTTTTCTCTGGTGGTACAGGAGTAGTGGTGTTACAGAACTGCAACGGGTTGAACTTGCCAGCGCAGGAAGAAATATGAACAGGGAGCAACCAAAATGAGTGGGTTTGCATCTGTTTGAAGCACTAATAAGCATCTTTTAGTTGAGGCACATTGGATAGAAGAAACAGATCTGGAAATCTCCAAACTAACTATACTCCTTTGGTATGATGACTTACTAGATTCACCAGAAGTATCTTAGCTTATACAGCTGGTGCTTTTTAACCAGTAATTTTGAGATGGGAATGAAAGGCATGCCTTGATGACTGTTGCTTTGATGGGTGATTTTCCCAGGCAATGGAGCAATAACTTGCTTCTGAGCCTCACAGTAAGTACCAGAGAAGAAATGAGGAAGATCTCTTAGAAGACCCCTTGGCACCAAGTAATCACTGAATGACATAAATATCAGTAGACTGAATTAATTTTATTAATTTCATGAATGGAGTATAATGATAGGGTTATAGAGATGTGGATTAGCACAAGCTATCTCAATATTTGATTGTATATGGAGATAACTAATTGGAAAAAGAGGTGGTTTATGAGATGACAGCTTAGAAAACATGATTTTCTAGAGTAGCATTGAAAAGTAATAGGCTGCCAACGGAGTGAGTGTATGCTTGGTAACCCACAATAAAAATCTGGCACTACTGCCCTTGTTTGATAGAGTTCTTTCACTTGGTTCCTCGCCTTTCTTTCCTGGACTTGTTCCCTTTGTTTTTTGTTTTACCTCCAGATCATCCAACATAGTATTAAGCAAATAGTGATATTTCATATTGACTAATGTCTTGATGCATCTATGCAGGCAATTAAATTTATTAAAACACAGATCTACACTGAACTCCAGGGAGTGCTTTGAATCCGTTTGAGCTCTTTTGCACAGCTCCTTACAAACCCTTTGTTTTTACAGAAGTGATTGGCTTCATAGAAGATTAAAAAAACAGTTTTTTTCCTATGCTTTAATCCCAGTGTAGGTTTTTCACTGCCAGTTACACTCATTCTTTTGAATTCTTCTTTATCTGTACCTTTGTGCATTACTGTATGGCTTTATAAGTTTCACATTTATTCCATGTCACAAATATATGCATGAGTCAAATATATTGATACATGGTAACAAGTGCAGAAGCTCTAAGATAGACACAGCTGCCATTTGACAATCCCATTTTTAGTGGATCAAGAGGAGAAGATAAATCTGATTAAGAAGAGGGAGTTGAAGTCTGTTGTCCTGTTCCTCCAGGACTTATTTTTCAGCTTCAAACTAACAGGGCAGTAGACATGGAGGCAATCAGATCCTGACTGCAGCATGCCATCCCAATTCCCACATCCAGATTAAGAATTAGAAGGGGAGGCAATTCATAACATGGTTATTATGTAAAACATATGCACAAACTGAGGCATTGTGTACACTAGCATAATTACCCACTGCTGGCAATGAATACACTGGTGATGAATATGATTAACCTGCCAACACAGCCAAGAACTATTCTTGTTTCAGAAACCCCATGTTAAACCTGCCTGATTGTGAAACCATGATCAGCACTGCTTTAAGTACACCCACTGCTGACATGCACTGTAGATAGGGGTAAAATGCAAAGATGTTGCAGTGAGACAAAGCTTGAAACCCCTCACTTAAATGCTTTTTTTAATTTTTTAAAATTTTTTTAAATGCATTTGCTCAGGATTTATGCTAAGAAAACTTTCTCTCTCTGGCTATTTATTATTACATACAACATGTTCTTGGAAATCACTCCACATTTAACAGCAGTTAAACCCATCTGCTAGCTCCTGAATTTTCATTTCATTCACAAGCCTGTTTAAAAAGTATTTTTGGACATATCACTAGTGTGCTATCAAGTCTTCTTTATTCCATTGTAAGCTGGTAGGAAGAATCACTCAAATTTTAACAGGAAATTGAAGCCTCGTATATATTTTTGAGATTTTCACTGAAATTTGCCTTCACCTTGTTGTCTAATGTAATTGAAACTTCTAGTTTTAAAGCAATTGTTAGCCACAGAAGCTCATAACCTCATTCTGAATGCTTTAGTGAATTCCATATGTGTAAATAATGCAGAATTCATCTAGTAATGACATTACTGGCATAAGGAACAGACTTGGACTTAGCACTGTCATCACAAGTGCTGTTCAGTATACTCAAGTTTTTGTAAGTGCAGCGAATTTTCATTGCTTCATCACAATTTTCTTTATATGTCTCTTCTCCCTATGTTTATGTTTTATTATTCTTTTTATTTTTCTTACTTGGCATAGCAGTACTCTAATGCCCTCCACAGAAGATTATCAGGAACTTTGTAATGCTTTGAGGTTGTCCTGAGAACTCTTTCACCTTCTGAAAACTTTTTTAAATTGAAAACTTTGTTTTCCTCAGTTTTAATTGTGTCTGATTCATTGGATGATACTGTACAATAGTCTTGTGTGAAGGCATTTTGGGGGATGGAGGGGGAAGGGAGGAATTTCCCACTCTTTTTTTAGTGCTAATTTATTTATTGGTACTAATTTTATCCTTCTTTACCGTACATATTAATAAGGCTTTCCAGACTATAGATGTGTTTAAACTCTTCTAAAAGTGGAATACTTAGGCACTGAAACTCATTTGTCTCTGGTGTCATGTACAGCTTTGACAGGACTTTTTAAAGTAGCACAACTGTCATGGTAGTCCATAATATTTAAAGTAGTATGATATTTTACTTTTTAAAAAAAAATCATAACTTTGAAAGCAGAATATTTAGATTTTCTAGGCAATAAACTGAAAAACTTTGTATTTTAACTGCATAGCTATACTCAAGTATAACTAATATTAATGATGTTGTCTGTTAGCAAATAGAAGACCTCCTTAGGAAAAAACAAAAGACCTTAGAGACAGAGATTCAATTGTCTAAGGCAGATATATAGTGCCATTTTACATGTCTTGCAAGATCTGAGATGTGTATGTAGCTGTCAGGAATGACAGAAGTAAGCCCATGCCTTTCTGAAGCATCAGTTGAAGACAAATTGATACCTTAGTGCATCTAACAACACAAGACAACTCTTTGGCAAACTCAATCTTACTTTCAGTGTTATCACATTTGTAGCATACAATATAATAGCTGTTAAAAAATGCTGTCTATAAAGGTTGCCTGACTTGCATTTGAGTAAAGTTTATTCAAAGACCTATTTTTATGAAGAGGACATTGTATATCCACCCTGTGCCATTTGTACAATCTTACTTTGAAAGCAAGTATATATATATGTATATTTTTTATTTTAAAAAAGCAAAACTGAAAACCCAACCAGTGCAATGTACATCTTGCAGTTAGCTGACTAATAATCATCTGGTTCTCAAACAAAACTGCTGAAATTACTCTAGAATAAAGCTATGAAAGAAGAAAGCTATGTAGGCTTTGAAAGGATTTGTTTCAATGTTTCAGCACCCTAGCAGTAGAAGGCTTCTTCTTGTCGTGGTTGTTTGGTTTCGTTTGGTTGCTTGGTTTTGTTTATTTTTGGTTTGCTTGTTTGTTTGGCACTTGTTTGTTTGTTTGTTTGTTTTCTTCACAGCAGCAAATTGAGGATGATTTCTCTGGATTCTGTCCTCACTGGAGACCCTTGTGGTCCCTTCCAACCCTGACTGATTATATGATTCCATGTAATATCCTGCTTTTAGTCTTCCCTAGCTTATGATTTCAGAATCCCTCATCACTCTTTTTCATTTCCTATAGATTTCCTTTGTCTTTTTAAGTATCTGTCAAAGTGCAGTGCCCTCAAAAAAGGTAGAGTTCTGCAGATGTTTCATCATCAATTACTACAGCACAGTATTTCTATCATGACCTTGCATACAGAAATCATTCGTATTATGAAGGAAGGCCATTTTGCAATAGAACCTCCCTCTTGGCTCCTTTGTTGATGATCTCCACATAGGTGTTCCTTACTCCTTTTTTTCACATTTGATGTTTCCTCTATCAAAGCAGTGCTTAATGCTCTGTGAGCATTTCTTATATCTGTGTTTATGAAGCTACGCATTTCTTTTCAAAAGTGTTCAGAATCAAATCCACAAACCAAACTACAAATATAGAGAGGGTTGCTGTGGTGAAAACACATTATCCCTCATGGACATGTCCATTAAGTGTCTCTCAGTTCCTTCTGGCAGACTTGATTCTGATATATGAGCATCCTTGGTCACTCATTGCACTGTAAAAATCAGTCTCTTGATTTTGTCATGTTAAAAGTCCTGTCTGTATGAGCTTGATGGAACACTCAGCCCACAGTTCATCCTGGTGCATTGACTCAGTGCATTTAAACTGAACCATTTTCAGGAGTTTCCCATGTCTCTGAGGACTCTGCTGCTAGCTGACACATCTAAATGTCTGAAATTTGACAGCATCAATATAAGCCTCAGCTCTTAAGAACACTGCTGTATGACAGCAGCAACCCTTTTAAGCAGAAGTCCCTTTACCTTAGACTATACCATTAAGTTAGAATTACCATTAAAAAATATTACACCCTGACTTTCTTGACAATTAGAAGCCAATCTTTTTACTAGGAGTGTTTCAAGATTTCCCTCAATGACTTGTTAGATGAGTGGCTTTGTGTTTGCAGTCAAAAAGACTTAATCTTGTAGGTGAGAATGAAAAAGTGTTATATTTTGTTTTCAAAAAGGTGTGTTCTTTGGTGATATAGAAAAGAAATTTCCATAGTAATATACTACAAGGTGAGGGTTAGCGTTATGAAAGTGTCAGAGTAACTGTAAAAACGCAAAAATAATTTTCAATACCTTAAGTATTAAACATTCTGTAAAAAAAAAGGCTTCTGGATACATAGCTACAGACATGGTATTTTTGCTGGTAACAAAAACTGCAATCTTTGCAACATAAGCCTCTCTTTTACTGACAGGGTTCTTCCATATGGTTGTTTTTTGAGAACTGCTGTTTTTTTTTTTCACAATGGCATTGACTCATGCCTAGGTGGGAGCTTGAATTCATTGCAGACTTTCTGTTTCACAAAAAAAAATAAGCCTGATGTTTATTAAAAGCAAATGTATAGTCTCATACTGTTAAAACCTCACAAATTCATAGTGATAATTAAAGTGGGTTTTGAAATGTAGAAGCAACAGAGTTATTTCTAATTTTAGCTAGAGAGAGGTGGACTGTCAAGAGAATATTTATTTATTCCTTATAGCCTTTTTGCCTGATATGCTAAAAATTACTTGAGATTGGTAGATGTTGCACAGCACAAATAAAGTGAACTATAGCTGTGCAGAGTTAATTGTAAAATATATATCCTTTGCTCTCCACTGAAGGATAAAAAGCTAGTCCATAGATATTTATTACCAATAATACGCACTCACATTTTGAATATTCTATAATGCCATTTCGTTTTTTTGTTAGAAAGCCTCTGAGCAATTCAACACGTATAAATGCCAACTTACAGCTTGAAGGGCATAGATAGCATACCAGACTATTTCCCAAAATAGCAAAAATGAGCCCCCAGACCAAATCAATCAACATGGGAAACAAACCCACGCAATTAAGCACCATGTACAAACACAATGAAAAATCTGAGTGTGGAACATGTCCTGAGTAGATGTCTCTATGTACTTCCAGAAAGGCCAAGAGGAAGAAAATCCCACAGGTAGAGGCCTTCAGCTGGGACCTTTTCCTGAAATGGAATGGACTAATGCACAGGTGAGAGTAGTGAATTTACCTGTGAGAAGTATTTTGAGGAAAGGAAAGAGTTTCTTGACTGCTGCGTCATAGTTTTGCCATTTTTCTCATCTGTGCTTCCCTAGTCCGATGCCCTCTTGTTTCACATTAAAATATTTAGCTGAATGCTTCAGTACTTGCAAAGAGGCTGAAGCATATAAGAAGCCTCAGCTACATATGGATCAAACTGCAGGCTGTTAGGAAGACAAATTGGCCTCACCTGACTTGATATTTGAGGAAGACAATGATATTGCCATGATAGTCAACAGGAAGACTCTTCCTGAATGCAACTCTACTGCACTGTTTTGGATGTCTCTTCTAGATGGAGATGAATCATGACCTGAAAGCTATTTTCTCTCTCCAATTTGTAGACATTCTTTATAATCAAACCACTTAGACGTAAATGTTTAGACTTCAGCTATCTCATGTGATCAAGGAAATTTTGCCTTGATCTTTTTGAAATTTAATGTCTTAGTTTCTGAGTTGCAACAGGCAGGATCGACCTAGGATACATGACAGGAAGATTAAGCATATTTATGTTGATTAGTGCTACTATCATGGACCTGAAGAGCCTGACAGACAAAAGCATTGTTAAAGTCATTTGCTTCGTCTGTTTTTTATCAAAGAGCTTTTATGATAGAGGAGCTGTCATTGAAACTACTAGTACAAATCCCCTCCAGATCAAACAAAAACACCAGTGGCTCTATCACACCAGGATACCAACCTCCATAAATGACTGTTATCAAAATATTCAGTTTAGTTTGTGTTGCATTTCCGTTCTCAGTTTTCAGTGTATGACCTCCTGCCATTATGAAAATAGATGTGTGAGAAACTTGATATTTTGATTGTTTGCCAGCTGTGTCCTTTGCAATCTCAGGAGGAAAAGAAGGCAGTTTAAGATATCAGGATAATGCACACTAATGGGATATTTCTGGTAAAAGTAGTCTAAAGTGAAATATAGTTGATGTCCAAATTGCTATCTTCTGATTTCAGAGTTAATAAGACACTGGGATAAATACGACAGATGGCAATTCTGAGCGACCCTTGCACAGTTCTCTGTCCACTGGACATTAATTTATAATGACTTAGGGTGTCTAGGTAATTTTCCTAAGTATAAGGGCCAAAATACGTGGTGTTTAAAGTGGCAATCCAGGCTTAATTCAGTGGTAAATATGATGCATAAGAATGCTTATGCCATATATCTGTTCACTCAATTTCTGCCTCAGAAGAATTTGAGAAAAGTTTAATAAAAGATTTTATTTCTTGGTTTAATTTGGATGCATATAACTGATTTTTACTGCTTTTTTGGTAACACAAAAAAAGGAGAGAAAATGAAGCTAGTCAATCATTTTTTAATTAATTGTGTCACTTATTCATGTAAAGATGAACAAAAAACTCTGATACATCTTCAATACTGAGTGGCACACAGTAGGAGGGAAGTGCTGTTTGCTCCTTAACAAGCCCATATGGTGGTAGGAGATGCAGTGTCCCTACTATGCAAACAACACTGAATCTTTAAAAGAGTGTTAAACAACATCTGCCAGTAATAAAATAAGTAAAGCAGAAGGTTCTTGATAACTTTCACCTAAGAACCTTAAAAAAGGAGGCTGAATAAATCTCCTGGAATGTTTCTTATAGTCTAGAGAGATGGTGTGTGAGCATGATGCTTTATTTTTTCAAATAATGCTACAGAGTAGATTAGGTATATGCCAGCCTTGGGAGAAAATATTGGAAGGATTAATGAGGATTTAGCTAAGAAAACAAGCATAACAATAAATTAGTTGTAGGAATAAATTAATGATAGTCATCATAGTTGTAAAGCATAGTAATTATGTTAGATGAAATTAGTTTCGGAATGTCAGTTTGACTGTTGAATGGTCCTAGGTGTTGTTTAGACATTTGTAAGGCATTTGATTTAACTTTATATTGTGTTTGGTTTAAATAATTAACAGAATACTTTATCAAAACAATATTCCTTAATAACTGGCATCTCAAAGCACTAGTCAATGCAAAATTACCCTTGGACAGAAATTCTGACAGTTAACTTTCCACAATTTAAAACTGGCTGTAAACAACCTATTTCAATGTTCTCAAGAATCATTTGGAAGTATGAAACTTTGGATGGCAAAATCTGCAGGAAATGAGAAGATTGGAAAAGTATGAAAAAAAGAAGGACACGGTAGATAGAGCAATCCAGTTACAGTCTAGCCTGGTAAACGGGGGCCACTCACACAAAATTATCACATGGGAAAGAAGTATTACACAACCAGAAGGAAGCAGTGCTAGCCACACATACACAGAGGGGATCCGTACAGTGGAAATAAACAACATGAAGAATGTTTCAGAGGAAAGAGTAGACAGCTCTGCTTGGCTTGTACTATTAACTTTAAATGTTAAAAACCAAAAACCCAGGCTGGAAGTTAAGGAGGTGAGAAGGTTATTTTATTTGTGTGTGCAATAGTGAGTTTATGCATGTATCATTCCAAGTTTTGGAGTCTGCACTTAAAACATATAATAAATGTATACAAAAAGGGAAGGAAGAGACTAGAGCAGAGAAAGAGTCTGCAGGAGAAAGATGACTTAATGACAGTGTATTCCTGTGGGGAGACCAAGAATAAGAGTGTTCAGAGTAGAAAAAAAAAATAGCTGAATATGTACTAGGGTGAAAGGAAACAAATACTGGGCAGGCATTTTTAGCAGTAAGAATATAGGACAAGCTATCACAGGAACAAGCAGATCTGAATCTCATTATGTTTTCCAGATTAGATGCTTTTCTGAAAAGCATCAGTCTAAGACAAGTTGTTGTTAGTGCTGTGCACTGCAGTGCATTAGGCTAACCTCAGTGATGTAATACTTTTCCTTAAACCTGAATCTTTTTAGGTACCTGCTCTTTGCTCCAGCAGAATCAGCAAAAAAATTCTTTAAAGCAGAATGTGGCCTTAGATGATATAGTTGAGAGAGACTCACCTCATATCAGTAATGCAACTTATCACTTTCTTATTCATTAACTATTTCAAATGAAGAAATGTGGACGTTTATTACTTGGTCTAATGAGAACATTTATTTCTCATGGATGAATGGAAGCTAGCACTGCTTTTCTCACTTTACATTTTCCTTGGGTTGAGGTTTTCAGCTCGCACTTTAATACAACCACAAATCAGGCAGACTCTATGTAGAAGTTTCATGTAGCTTGTATGTAGTACATACAAGTATGTGCAAGTACGTACAAGTACCATGCACAGCTGCTTTTCAAAATTTTGGTTTTGGCAGCTCACTTGAAGAGCATTCTCACAAAAAATAAGTGACACTTGTATTCTTTATCTCATCTGCACATCCACATACTTTCATCAATGTCCCATGGAAATAGAAGTCACGATAGATTCTGAGGTCCTTATGTTTACTTTGCGTTGCTTTGTTGGAAATCTAACTTTTTAACCTTCAGTAGATATATTTTGATTAGAACAGCAAGATTTGCTTGAGAGGGTTTGATGCTTTAGTGCTGTGTGGCTGTCTGCTATCTAAGGGAATTTCATATAACTGATTGAAGAGTGGGTGATCTTTAATATGAGATTTTAGACTTAAGGTATGCTGTTTCAGTTTCTGGCTTTGGAACTAATTTCTTGACTCATCCTTGGCAGGTTTCTTCACTGCTTTTGTTTACTTCACTGTAAAAGAGAGATACATTGATAAGTGGTTAAGAAGCATCATTCTTCCTGAAGAGACTCTATATCTGTTTCTGATCTCATACAACCATTACACACGTTCTGAGAGCAGTTAATTATATGTTCTCATACAATAATATTCTAGAACACACAGAAATGAGGAGAAACTGAGACTCTCTAATCTACAAGTCTATAGGTGCAGTGATGAACTCCTGGAGGTCCTATAAATATAATTATCTTTGCTTTGTCCCCATCCCCAGTACAGTCCGTTATGGCATTTATTGCCTGGCTTCCCACTTTGACTTGCACCCAAAATAAACTACCTTTGTTTATTCTCATCCCGCTTGCCCTCTGTCACTGAATAGGAGAAAATCACTCCTCGCTACAGTTAGCTAAGGATAGAAGAGCCAAATTTTCAATTGTGAAATCTTTGCCAAAAAAAAAAAAAATCATCCTTTTTGTTGAATTCACCAGCAAAGTCTGTCTTTGTCTCAGTGTCTAACACAAATTGAATATGTAGGCAATTAGGGATGTAAAACTGTTGAGCAATGCTTTACGTCTGCTGCCTCCCGTTCTACACTCAGATTAGAAACTCTGTGAGGCTCAGACATCTCATTTTTTAAAATTCTGGATTTGATGAAAGCCTCCAACATTGGAATACCAGGTCCTTACACTGACACTGAGGTGTTATAGCGGCTGATATAGCACTAATCAGAAGGTTACAGTATTTTGCATAATCTTCACTTTTCACCTAGCAGAAAAAAGAACTGAGCTCTCGAACTCCTTATTGTAATGTGACAACTCCAGTAGAGAGCAGAATTTCTGTTTCAGTTGCAGTGATTGACTGTATTGAAGTTGAATTTCTCTGATGTACGGATCAAATTCCTTTGTGTACTATGGATCGTAGTTACTAACTAACATAGGTGTTTAGCTTTTTGCCCTGGTAAGTTTTCAGGAATGAGTCTTTGCTCTTGCCTATCTACCCTTATAAAACTATGAACTCATTTTTCTGTGAAGATTTTTTTTGTACTGAAAGTAATTCATGGGTATCAGAAGGTCTAATTTTGCCTGCAGTACCTTTTCATTATTTATGATTACTCATGAATAGCTGACGAGTTAGAGGCACAGTTGATATGCTTATTTTCCCTTTTCTTGTGGTGTCAGTTGACAATCCCTTGTGGACTCCCTCACGGACTTTGTCAGATGTTGCTCAGACAGTCATGCTTATCATCGTTATGTAGTTGACCTTCTAATCGTATGAACCGAGCAGAATTCAGGCAAATGATAACACTTCTAAAGACTTAAATGAAACCAAGATAGCATACACTATTTCTAGATGAGCAAACACTTACAAAGGCAGAAAATGTCTGAGAGAATTTGTTACCATAGACCTTTCTTCTGGCTTCAACGCTACTGAAGATGGCCTTTATTTTTAAGAAATAGGAAGTTATTGATACTAAAAAGAGGCACTATTTGTGGGCATTTTATTCAATGCGAAAGTCCTTACATTGTTCAGTGACTTCTATTAACAGTCATCACTGATATTTCTTATAAAATTAGAAAAGTAATTAGGTAAACTGTCTATAGTAACCCCTTCAGACACATTTAAAAGGTGATTTATTTCAGCGTTCAAGTTTCCTACCTAGAAGAGTGTTCACTAAAGCTTCAAGGTACCAAAACTGAACCCTAGAGTTTTAAACAATCTCACACCTCTTTTGCAACCAGCAGCACCAAAAGAAAATGATGGTTTTTAATCCTCCGTTAAGTAATTCTCTCATGCTTTCCTGTAGAAGTCTAATATTAATATACAGATAACATGTATACAGGTACTAATTTTGTCAACAAGCTGAGGAAAACAGTGGTAACATCACTATTAGGTATTAATTACCCATGTTAGAGGGAGCAAAGGAAGTGCTAGAGCTTGAAATGAGTTTTTAAACTGGTTATTCTTGATTTTGTCTACTTCTGAGCTGTAACGCAACATGGATTGTTTAATTTACAGCAACAAAATGGTTTGGGGTTAAATGTTAGAGAAGCAAAGAAGAGGTTGCTCTGTTTTTAATTGATGCTGTGACCTACATTGTTCCCCAAGGCACCACAGACATTTTTCAGCAAAGTCTCCTGTTAATTATAATTGTACGCTCTGCTGCTGGGTCAGTTGTCATTTCCATTATATAAACTAAAAACTAGAGGGGTTTTATTCAGTTATTTTAAATCACAATAGGTAAGATGTGCTATTGAAGCTGGTAGCTCAGAAAGAAACTTTCCTAGATGATGATGGCTTCAGTTTCACAGTCCCTTTTGTATAAAGCCCTGCACATTTTGAGGTTTCTGAAAGATACTTGCATAGCTGTGCAGTCGCTGAAAGCACTTCCTGATTTGTTGAGAAACAGAGCAAAAACTGCTGATAATTTGTGTCAACTTAAATTACCATAACCTGCTATAAAGCAACTGTGTGATCCTGACCATTGCCTCACTCTGGTGTCTGCATAAAATACTAACCTCACTGCACCAATGAATATTCTCCACGTTTCCTCCCAGAGGATTTGACGTGCATTCATATGTCTTGTGGTCCCTATACCATCTGCCTCATGAAAACAGTAAGATGTATATTTATAACTTGGATGAAATATAGCTTAGATTTGTGTAAAGATGTCAATTCTTTTTTAAGAAAAAATAAATTTATTTCTCATCCCTAACCAGTACATCTTCAGTGTTGCCAGACTTTGATTATAGGCCCTCTGCATTCCCATTCATACATAGCATATGTGGCCAAACTATGGTATCAGGATGTTCTTAACATCCTTGAGATTCCTTTTCCCTAATAACAGACAATTATTTATTTTTATTATTATTATCAATTTATTCTGGATGGGGCTAAAGCACACTTAGCTCCATTATAACCTGGTTACTTGAAACATCATGAGAGCTACAAGTACTTTCCAATACTGAAAGACTATGCCAGAGCTTCTAAGTCTAACAATTTGAAAAGCATAAATATTTTTTATCTTTCAAGTTATTGGACAATTTTTTAATTATTGCATGAAGTCAACCTTACACACTGGTGAGCACCTGAGAAACTGTGCTTCCAAAAATTTCAGAAGCCTCAAGTCGTATTCTCAGATCAGTAGTGTTCAGGTATTTCAAAGTTTGTACAGCTAAGGGTAATTTTCCTCAGGAATCATGAGTGTTTTGATTAATTCTGGAGACGACATCCTGGTTAACATTAAAATGTCATTTATTCAAGTTAGAAAATTGGGATATCTCTGACCATTGAGAATGATTGATGTAATTCTGAGCTCTGAGAATAAATACCAAAATTAGTCAGAATTCAATTTGTAGCTTAAGGTAAAATGGTTGCTGTAATGGAAAAATATTTATGAAAAAAGAAGTATATCTTTCAATGAACTCCCATGTGCTTGTGATTTATATTGGTACCTGTTGCCTCAATGAGCTCTCTTACTTTATTTTGTAATTTATTCAAACTCCAAGGGACTGAAATTATTTTTCACTTTGTTTCATACTTGCATTTTCCTCCCAGTTCAGAAAAGCAGAAAGAATGCTGCTAAATATGAGCTATATAAACTGTGTCCTTAGTTTTATTGGTAATACAAGTTCTGTCTGCAGATAGCCCAAAGCCTGGTGATTGTTTGTATAAACTCTATATAGGAGGTTTACAGCTACAAGTGGAATCCTTTTCATATGTTATTGAAAAAGGATTTCCCAGGGTAAAAGTGATAATGATGAAATTATATCTTTACAGTAGACAGTTGTGTTTCATAGGAACTCGTATCAGTTGTATTTTTTTCTTTCTTGGTTGGATTGGTTGGTTTCTTGAAATATAGAAATCTCCACAACCTCAAGCAGCTGTCCCTCTGAAAACAAAATGTTGGTTTTTTTCTTCTTTCTTTTTCTAGTTAAAAACATATTTTTATTCAAATCCTTTATTCAGTAAAGAACTGAAAAGTGATGTGGGAATTAGTAGACAATTTGAAGAATTTTAGTGAACAAAAAGAAACAGGTCTTAAGAAAAGGAAGCAAACTGATTAGCTTGCCTGAATTCAGCTTCTATCATGGGAGGCTTTCTTCTATGGTGCCTTTTACACCCAACTCTTAACAACAAAAAACAGCACTTGGAACAAGTGATTGTTGTTGGCTACAAGAAAATGTTGTTACTGACTACATTGCAAATTAAAGAGTTTGGTTTAATCTGTAGCTAAAGACTGTAGAGATTTTAGACATCAAGAAGCCCTTGAATCTCATAAAGCATAATTAAGATACCTTTCCATTTTCAGCAACCTGAACATGAGCCAAACACACTCTTCATTCCAACTGTATTTAATAAACATTGTTTTTTAAGTATCTCAATTGTTTAATTCAAACAAAAGAAAAAAACCTGAAGAATTGAATAAAATGTCCTTTTTCTACAGGGTAGTTCTCTACAAGGCAGAATATATTGTTGAGAGATAGAATATATATATGGCTTCTTTGCTATGTAAGCCTTCAGTACTGATAAGGGTTTTAATTATCATTGGATGAGTTGGCTTAATTCTTCCCACACACACCTATATAACTGTAATCTATTCTACTTATTTAAGAACAGTTATAGCTCACTTTAGCCATATATATTTGAAAATTGCAGGGTTTATTTTGGCAGATAAAACTTCCTGGATACATGTTTATTATCTTAGAGATGCAAGAAAAACACAGAACATTTTTCACTCCTACCCTGTATTCATAAAGATTTCTGCTTCTTCTAGTGACCTCTGAAGCCCTCTATCCCTTTAGAAACACACAGTTTAGTTCACTGAACTGGATACTTAATGACCAGATTCTTCCATCTTGTGTAAAAGTTCTGTAAATAGAATTGTCATTTCCTTAGCTTAATTTTTATGTTTAGCTTAAACTCGTTAGACCTTTTGGATCTCAAATTTTCATGCTCCCTTTGAAGGTCCCTAAAATAATAAGAACCTGAATGTTTTTTCTAAAATAAGCATAGGCCCTGAGTTCACCTACTTTAACTGAAATTAGTTGTTCTACTCAGAAAAGGAGTTGGACTACATGACAGGTTACCACCAGCCCCACTTGAAATTCTATAATTCTCTGACTTTTACTGGAATTATTTAGGGATTACTTTTGAAGCTGGAAATTGTAGACTAGAAACTAAATATTTGAGTAATCCAAAACTGAAAAATCCTAAACCATGTTTCCTAATCACACATTGTCATTCCTAATGTTTAGTTCAGTTTCTCCTTTCTGCTGTTTCATTTTCACTCCTACAATGCTAAACTGTTCTCTCTTTCTTTCTCTTTCTTTCTCTCTCTTTCTTTCTTTCTTTCTTTCTTTTTCTTTCTTTCTTTCTTTCTTTTGTTTTATTTGTTGTGTTTTTTTCCAAGTAACTTTAAAATATTTGGCAATTTTACTTTGATATTTCCTTCCCTTCACTTGTTTTTGCCAAGTCTCTGTTCACAAAGTCATGCTGTCAACTCTCCATATGATAGTGACATCACTGATGGTGAAAATTTCTATTATTATTTATGCAAATGTATAGAAGAAATGGAATAAACTGGAATAAAAGTGTAGCATCTTTTCTGATATAATCTGGATTTATAATCCAAGAAAATGTATACTTTTGCAAAATCTTAAAAATCTAAGAACCTATAAAAAGCCAAATACATCTATTTTTCAAGCAATTAAGGAGATTTTCATTAATCACTGCCGATAAAGTGTGCAAACCTAACTCTTTCTTTTAGACAATTTTTTCTTGCTGTCATTATACCTATTGTGAATATGGGGAACTAGAATTTAAGGCAACAGTGCCATAGCAACAGAGTGAAAAAACAGACTGTATCCCAAATAGAGGCCTTGAGCAACCTGTTCTAGTGGGAGGTATCCCTGCCTATAGCGGGAGGTTGGAACTCGATGATCTTTGAGGTCACTTCCAACCTAAACCATTCTATGAAATAGATTCTAAATTTAGTAGAGAAAAAATAATAGATGAAATAAGAAAAGAGAGGTATAAAAACAGATTAAGAAGACATTAAGAAAGTACCAACTACTGATCATTTTTAATTAGTTATTATCCAAAGAAAGATCTTAAAGGACTGGCTTTGTGCAATGTTTCAGATTTCAAGTGGCATTCCTGGGAATCTGACGGGAAATGAAAATTGCACAAGATCCATTTTCACTCTCCTTTTAGGGGAATCTTTGAGTCCTTGTAACATTCAAGAAGCATAGGTGGTCACTTACAGAAGAGGACCAGAATTGCCCATGTGATCTTAGTCTGCAGGATGCTTTGGGGCAAACGGTAAAATTTCTTCCCTATCCATTCTGAAGAATTTGTTCCCTCTGCAGCACAATCTTATAGGCAAAAAATGCCCTTTCCACTGTGACGGATGTAGATTGTGCTCCCTAGGCCAAGAGATGATGCAGCAGCCTGAAAGTCTGCTAGCCACAAATTTTCTAGGTTCTCATAGTTCTGGCAATAACTATTTTTCATTTCTTCAGCAGCTGCCTTAACAGAGCATTCATAAGGCCATTTCAAGTAGTAATGGGGGAAAAAAGTGACATCTATAATAAATGGCTAAATCTCATTCTTCACCAGTATAACAACTGTAATTTGAAGATGGTTGGAGCCTGTTATCAGCAGGTAGAAATTCTACCTACATTTACAGACTCTAAAATTCTTATGACTTTAAAAAGAACTGGATGACTTCTTGAGTTCTGAGTCAAGAAAGATTCCCCCCCCGCCTCTAATCTTTTAAGGATTTAGTATCTTATGCCCTCCTTCCTGGTAATTTGTCAGTTCAAATTAGATAGTTGATAAGAAATTTTCAAAGTCATTCTATGAATGTCAGCACTTGCCTTTAGCTGCTGGGAGAGATCCTTTTGAATGAATACTTGATTGTATAGGGTGAAGCATCTGTTCTTACTTTACCT
>VWZI01020082.1:132475-152812 GCA_013396835.1 Psilopogon haemacephalus | reverse complement strand
TCCCCTCCCCTTCAGATAATGAATTATTCAGGATAAAATGTAGGCTTTGTAAGTGAAGGCTCAATGGGTTCATGCAAAATGTCTCTTTCTGAAAAATCAATGTACAGAACATTTTTACTGTATCTGCTGTTTCAGATCTCATAAAACAGATTGCCTTCTAACTATAAACACGACCAAGCATCTTGATTTCTGGTTAAATAACCCAAAGAATTCATTATTCAAGTAACTCTTTGTGGTGATAGAGTAACAGTGAACTGAAGAACTCTAAACTGATCTACTTATTTTTAAGAGCAAGAGAGAACTCCTGCTTTGACAGTTTTCTTCAGTGGGACTGGTTTTATTGCACAGCCTATGCTAATATATGGAAACAGGCTATTGCAATATATTTCTACATAGCTACAAATAAATATGTTTTAACATTTAAAAGCAAATTCTAGGACAGAGTAGCATAAATCCCTATCATTTAGCATTTGATTTGTGAAGCAAATATTTAAAACAAAGCACAGCTTTGGAATAGTGCTCCATATTACACCATTTTGCAAGCATTTGTATGAAGTTAAGTGATGTCATATAAATAATGTCAGAATTTCTTCATTTGACAGGATTGAATGGGGTGGAATATTTCTTATTCCTTCCTGTATCTTAAGTGGGCCTACAGAAAAGCTGGTGAGGGACTTTTTAGGATGTTGGGTAGTGATAGGGCTAGGATCAGTAGAGTAAAAGTAAAAGTGAGTAGATTCAGAATGGGTTAGGAAAAACTTCTTCACCATCAGGGTGTTGAGACACTGGAACAGGTTTACCAAAGGAAGTGATAGAAACGCTGTCCCTGGAGGTTTTTAAGGCCAGACTGGATGGGGCTCTGGACAACCTGGTATAGTGTTAGGTGTCCCTGGCCATGGCAGGAGCTTGGAACTGGATGATCTTTGAGGTTACTTCCAACACTGAAAATTCTGTGATTATTAAAAGTAATGGATTTATAGTTGTATAATTCTTCACAAATTAGCTATATTATCAACTCAGAATAATTTGATCACCTGTGGTTTTTTTTTTCTTATTTTTTAAGTTTTTATTTTAAATGCAAAGGCCCAAAGTTCTTAGGAGTAGAGAAAATCATATGTCCTAACAGAGTTTAAGAGCATAGTTCAGAAAGGCTGTCTCTTTCTGCTGAGTATGTAGAGATTGGCTGTTTCTTTAAGAGCCTTCTAATTGTAAAGGAGTTCTTATTTGGGTATATTTGCTCTGCTGGGAGATGGCGAATTGGAGGTTTAGTCTTCTAATATCTTTATTGTGGAAAGTATTCTGNCAGTTCCAACCCCTCACCATAGGCAGGGACACCTCCCACTAAACCAAGTTGCCAAAGCCTCATCCAACCTGGCCTTGAACACCTCCACGGAGGGATCAGCCACAACCTCCCTGGGCAATCTGTTCCAGTGTCTCACCACCCTCATTGTAAAGAACTTCCTCCTAACATCCCATTTGAATCTCCCCTCTTCCAGTTTAAGAGGAGGAGGAGGGGAGAGAGGCAAAAATTGCAAAAGGCATCTGTTTTGAAAACTACAATGTTGTCATCTGAACTTTACCCAATAACCACTTTTGTGCAATGTAAGTGGTTAAAGGTTTGATCTTATTAAAACCTTAATAACATGATTTTTCTTGAGTTTATCATATATCCTTCTTACAAGCTTATATTACAGAAATTAACCACAGTAAGCACTTCATTTACAGATGTGAGAATCCAGAATCAAATTAAGAGTTAAATGGAGATGAAATAATGAGTAAAGATCTGACAGTCTGGATTATCTGAGCCACCAGTCTTTGGCTAAACAAAGCTCACATTCCACTTCCAGGTGGAAAAGAACATGACCACTTGCTGTTTAGTTAAACTCCATGTTTAGTTAAATGTAGCTGTTGAGTAGTGCTTCTAATCAAAATGAAACTACTTTTCAGGCTTTTTGTGAATTTCTGAGCACTAGAAGACATTATGTGCCCACTAACCATCTCTTTATTGTATGGAAATGTACACACCTAACATACTTAGGCTAGATGTAGATCTAATTATACAAGACAGTATACAATTCAGAGAACAATCATTCAGGAGTAAGTTGGAGAAAAAATAAGGGTCAACTTCATAAACGTGGATTTTCTTTTTGCTCATCTTTATGCTTTTATGTGCTTTTTGGGTTTTTTGTTTGTTTGTCTTAAGGAAGGGAATGTGGATTTTTTTATTTTAAGAGGAAGTGAGAAGTATGAACAAACAAAATTAAGAGGGAATTACCTGTTCTTCTGTAATTAAAAGTGTTTAAGTGTCTATGGCCTCTGTGGATGCTGGGGTAGTAGAAATGTCAAATCAGCTGTCTCCAGGGAGTAAAGGGTGACAATCATAGAATCAAGAATGGGTTAGACTGGAAGAGACCTTAGAGATCATCTCCTCCAACCTCCACACTATGGGCAGGGACACCTCTCAACTAGACTCAGGATTTCCCAAGACTAAGATCCAGTATAAATCTATTATCTCTCAACTTCAAATCTTTCCACTTTGCCTCATTGCTAGGTACACTTATGAAAAGTCCCTCTCCAGCTTTCTTGAAGGATCCCTTCAGGTAGCTAAAAGGTCCCACTGGAGTATTCTCTTCTCTAGGCTGAACAATCTCAGTCTATCCTCACAGCAGAGGTCTTCCAGCCCTTGAATCATCTTTGTGGCTCTCCTCTGGACTCTCTTCGACAGCTCTATGTCCTTCTTATAATGGGGCCACCACTTGTATACGAAAGAATCCAATTTCTTTTTAAAAACAAATTTGTTTCTCAAAGTTTGTAGCAATTCTAGGCAAAGTTAAAAATCTTACACAGTGTTTCCTTTTAATAAAACTGAATATTATAATACTGATGTTTCACCAGTCTTAAGATACTCAATTTGGTTATTGTTCCACCTCCGCTGCAAGTGACTGATTAAATATGAAGATCGGTTTGTAGGAGACACTTTAAGAAGACTTTGTTTCAGTTCTTTTCCAATTCATTGTGATGAGAAGTACCGTCCACACTCTTAAAAATAAATTCAATTTCAATCAATGTAATTTTATAAATCTTTGCCTTTAAATCCAGATTTACCAGGTGACAAATGTAATTTTAGATGTAGGAGAAATCCCACATATTAAAATCAATAGTTTTATGAGTCTTTTGCTATTTAATGTGAAAGAAGTATAAATAACTTTGTGAAGTAAGCATCAATTTTACAAGGTACACTAAACTAGGTTCAGTGGAGTATTGCTGAATACTGCAGCTTTGCTAGTTTAGCTGTAAACTGTTCACTTAAAATTAGTCATTGCTGTCAAAAAGCTAAAGATTTTCATACCATGCTATGTAGAGAGAGATTAAGGCCTTCCAATTGATGACTAATTCTAGTCTGGTCACTTGCTTTCATCTTGCATTAATATGCTGAAATGAGTTGTTCCAAAGAGACTTGCACTGACTTGAGTGCTTAGTGAATGCTGCACCTCTATTTCTGTTCACATTGCCTTACTAGTCTTTAGCAAGAATATTTCATTTGTCTTTAGAGAGAATATTCAGAAAATAGTACAGTGTTAAAAACGCCATTCCCAACCAATTCCTGAAGGGAACTTTGTGGCAATGCCCATAAATATCTGAGGGTAAGTGTAAGTGGATGGGGTCAATCTCCTTTCCGTGGTCCGCAGCCATAAGACAAGGAGCAAAAGTTACAAACTGGAACATGGAAGGTTTCACCTCAACACAAGGAGAAACTTCTTTACAGTGAGGGTGACAGAGCACTGGAACAGGCTGCCAAGAGAGGTTGTGGAGTCTCCTTCTCTGGAGACTTTCAAAACCCCCCTGGATGCATTCCTGTGGGTACTACCCTGCTTTGGCAGGGGGGTTGGACTCAGTGATGTTTGGAGCTCCCTTCCAACCTCTACCGTGCTGAAATCCTGTGATTCTGTGGTTCTGTGACTGTCTGAGACCCAGAGAGGAGGGCAGAGCAGCAGAGTGTACAGCAGAGCTTTGTAATCAGTTTTCACTGTCACTGATCTAAGGAAAACCAGTTCCCCTTTCCTGCTGCTAACCAAGACAAGCTGACTCTCCACAACTTTGCTTTGTCCATTTATGTATCTCATTTGGAGTCATTTAATCATTCCCAGTGTTCGGCTTTGCAAACAAATACGTATTTCACCCTGGTGAGGTGATCAAGCAAGCCCGAATGAAAGCATACTATGAAAGGGAAGAGGTTAAAAAAAAAATCAGTGCTAATTCTGACATCAAATTATATGCTGACGCAGAAAATGAATCAGACTAAACCATTTCTAGCACTTTAAAGCATTCTGATATAGGGACTGCTAATGAAAATTGGTCTAATAATTTGAAATACATGCATATGAAATGCACGTATCCCATGTACTAAAATATTTTGAATAAGTGGAACTTTCATTGGAAATTCTAATCAATGCTTTTTTAAACATGCTACATTTTCACAGACTCACAGAAGGTTAGAGACTCGAAGGGAATTTGAAAATCATCTTGTCCAACCACCCTGCCAGAGCAGGATCACCTATATCAGATCACACAGGAATGCACTCAGGCGGGTCTTGAATATCTCCAGAAAGGGAGACTCCAAAACCTCCCTGGGCAGCCTGTTCCACTGTTCTGTCACCCTCACAATGAAAAAACTCTTTCTCATGTTTATATGAAACTTCTTCTGTGAAAAGGTTCTTCACGGTGAGGGTGGTGAGGCACTGGAACAGGTTGCCCAGGGAGGTTGCGGCTGCTCCCTCCCTGGATGTGTTCAAGGCCAGGCTGGATGAGGTCTTGAGTGACCTGATCTAGTGGGAGGTGTCCCTGCCTATGGCGGGGGTTTGGAAGTGGATGATCTTTGAGGTCTCTTCCAACCTAAACCATTCTATGATTTTATGATTCTATGATTCTTATGTCTCAACTTCTGCCTATTGCCCCTTGTCCTGTCATTGGGCATTACCAAGCAGAGCCTGGCTGTCTCTTCTTGGCACTCACCCTTCACATGTTAATAAACATAAATGAGGTCACCTCTCAGTCTTCTCTTCTCCAGCTAAAGAGCTCCCTCAGTCTCTCCTTGTAAGGAAGATGTTCCATTCTCTTAATCATTTTCATGGCTCTGCACTGGACTCTTTCAAGCAGCTCCCTGAAGTCCTTGAACTGAGGGCCCCAGAAGTAGACATAATATTCCAGATGCAGCCTCACCAGGTCAGAGTAGAGGGAGAGGAGAACTTCTCTCCACCTACTAGCCACAGCCCTTCTAATGCACCCCAGATTGCCATTGGCCTTCTTAGCCACCAGAGCGCATTGCTGGATCATGGACAACCTCCCATCCACCAGGACCTCCAGGTTCCTCTTCCCTTCACTGCTCTGTAAGAGGTCAGTCCCCAACCTGTACTGATACATGGTATTGCTCTTTTCCAGGTGCAAGACCCTACACTTGCCCTTGTTGAATTTCATTAAATTTCACCCTGCCCAACTCTCCAGCCTGTCCAAGTCTCACTGAAAGGGAGCACAACCCTCTGATGTGTCACCCACTCCACCCAGTTTTGTGTCATCAGCAGACTTGCTGACAAGGCACTCTTCTGTTTTTCACTCAAATGCACAGTATTTAATCTATTCCATTGCTCCACTGGTGGACTAACATTTGAGATTTTCATCTTCCTCATAAATTAGACTTCAGTTTTTGATGAAATTATCTTTCCAGATTAAGAATATTTGTTGTTCCATGTCATTAGTTGTCTTGCAAACAAACTGTTTCTAATTTGGTTATACTTGGATATGGCTGCAGTTGCTTGGTTTCAAGTACCAGAAATAAAATAACAATGGACATTGATTATGATAGACTTATGACTAAAAGTTGTGACACAATTTTACTAATCAATTCTATACTTAGTCAAGCAGTTGGGATCATTCTGCATAAATCTTGATATTTGCGTTTCTTGTCAGCTAAATAACACTTAATTTTTACATTAGTGATAACTGTACAGATACCCATCATATTGAATATTCTTTTACCAATATATTTCTCAACACCTCTGCATAGTGCCCCATGATGCCCAAATTTGTCACAGAATGCATATGTTAATATCCATCAAAAGGTTCAAAGAGCAATATTTGTCTTAGCCTCTACACAGAGAAGATATCAAAGCAGCCCAGCAGTGCCTTATGAGCAGATAATTGGAAAATTCTACTTGCTTTTTCTGTCATTCTGTCATTTGAGTGAGTTTTTGATCAATCTCATCCAGGCTTCACTATTTCTTTTTAATCCTAGGAAGCAGCTCAGAATCCATTTTGTGAATGCTGCCTGCTCAAAGCGATGAGGTTTATAAAAAACAAACACTAGAAATTCCCCAAAGGATGAGACAATGAAAATATATTTAATGCTATTGTACATATTGGTTGAAATCATGGGGGGAAAAAAAGTATTTAATATTAATCTTTGTAAGGACTTTGGGTTAAATTAGTGATACAGCTTCTCAGCATAGTGGCTACACCAATTTATATAACATATACAAAACTCCATACGGTTCCATATTTCAAGACAGGTGAATAAAGTGTTTACGCTTTTCAAATCATTTTCCTAGAGGTGAGATTTTTCTATCAGCAACCTCCATCTAGCCTTCAGAATGTCCAGCCCAGGAGTCACCTCAGAGTGTGATACTGGAGCCTCCTTTCAGTGACTCTGCCAGAAAAACTGGGACTGCTATTTTAACATTGGCATGTCAGGCACATAATACTAAGAAACAATTGTGATAATTAAGAAAACCAAACTCTCTGAGATTTTATCATAATTTATATATAAATAATACAAGGGCCAAAAGAAATCAGAAAATTGAGTCTGATAGCTTGGCCCCTTTTGCGGAGCTGAACAAAAATTCCTCTCATTTGATGTGATCTCTTTATTAAAATGGTATTTCTGAAATGATTTATCCTTTGTGTGAAAGGCTCGGGATAGGATAGTGAGAGGAACTTCTTAATGTACTTGTCAGAGAGAAAGGATGAGATGCTGCTGAAAGGAAATAAAATCTTGTAAGTAGCTGAAAAAGTCGGGAACAGCACGGAAATTATAGAACAACCTTAACTACAGAAGTGTTCATTATACTAGATATATTATGTATAATTATAATTTGGAATATGTGTTCCTTCAGAGTCTTGTTTGCTTTTGCTGATGTCAAACATTATCCAGATGGTATAGTGCATTTCCCGTAATCACCTCTTTTTATCTTGAGCTTTTCCTGATCTGTATTCCTCACAGTGCTTCCTTTTCTCTTGCCTTTTTTTTTTTTAATAAAATATATTCTAATGTCCTCCCTTCTTAGCCCTATAGCCATGCTTTTCTCTCCATTGAAACTATGTCTTAGTTCATAAACTTAATTTGTCCTTTTTCCTTAAACATGGTTTTTATCACTGCTGGTTTCAGATTTAATGACCTGAGTGCTTTAGAAGCAAATATTACTTTTAGAGACTATTGCCTCTTACTGTTACCGTTCTCAGATCCTGTAACTGTAAGGATTGTATGCACAAGCTATACCTATTTCATGCATATGAATTCTGAAGTTGGATGCTATGAGCTGACACATTTTTTATACCAGCCTGAGATGCAGAAGATTATCTGCATACAGTTTGAAGGGTTGATTTGTTGAGAATCTGTGGAGAGAAAAACACTCCTTAATGAGATCTGATAAGCTACAAAGGAACAAACTGGTTCCTCTCAGTGACTATCCTAGGCAGTCAGTGCAGAGAAATATGTGACTTGGGTAACAGAGTGGGTGGTGGCATCAGCCAGGGGAGGGAGTGTTGAATTTTTCTACTGAAATGGCTTATCTTTGGAAGCACAGACTGCAGAGGACATGAACTCTGTGTTTATTCTCAATCTCCTGTCTTTGCAGACTTTCCTTTTCAGTATCTACAAAATAAAGAAATTCTTTGTATGAAAGTTTCAAGATTCCCAGTAGCCAATTACTGTAGTGAATGCAGAGAAAGCAGCAGAGAAAGACACTCAAGCATGAGATTAATCTTATGTGTTAGCTTTGCTGTCATTTCCACCAAAATGAACAATTTAAATGTCCATATAGAATTTAAATCACACCTTTTGTTGTCTGGCTATCTCCCAGCACACAACAATATAAACTAAATCTCCCCTCTGTCTTTGTGAGTTAACGAATACTAACAAATGATGTCATCAGCATAAGAATTTAGAGAGACATAAGTATACATAGAAAACTTTTCCAGGCATCTGACAGCTATCTGAGAAAGAATCAATCAGCTATTTGAACAGCAACATGTAATTCGTAACAAGAAGTAAAAAATAAATGAAACTGCCAGGAAAATCAACTGATGAAATTTAAATTTTAAATCAGTATTAACTAGGACACTGGAATTAAAACTCCTCACCTTTCAGAAAATGCTATTCATATTTTTGGAGCAGTGCTGGTGTCCAGAATTATGATGTTGTCCTTAACATCACATTAAGTACCAGTGCAGCACTGCTGAGGGAGTGGAGAATACTTCTGCCTACTGAATTGTGATCATTGCCTTCTGAACCTCAATGACAGTTCTGGCATATCTTCCTGGTCTGACCTTCTAACAGCTCTTCTTGAATACAGACTCAAGGGTTTGCACGTGTGCCACTGTTTCAAGTACTCCCTTGTGTCTGCATAGATGATCACATAACCTTCTGTCCTAGGTTTGGCTAAGATAGGGTTAAGGTTTTGCTCTGTGGGGTTGTTTTTTCCCCTTCATAAGAAGCTGAAGACAGGTAGCTGAACAAGCCAATGGATATTCGATACCATACTGACATCCTATCCACTATATAAGGGACATGTGGTATTTTGAGCAGGTGCCTGTGGCGTGGTGACAGCAGCACAGGATCAAGCAGCTGGCCCAGACCAAGCCATTGCAGTCAGTGATACATTTTGTATCACTCACTGTATATACTCTTTCATTAATATTTTTGTTTCTCCCAATCATTGTTCTCAACTCCTTATCTCAACCCACAGAACTTTGTCTCCCAGTTCTTCTTCTCATTCCACTGCATGGAGGGGCTGAGGGGCAGCTGTGGGAGCAACTGTGTGGGGCTTGGCTTCTGACTGAGCCTGAACTGCGACAGCTTCTCATACACCCATCAACGTTCTTCACTGAAGGTTTTCACTGTGCTTCTGTTCTCTACACTTTGGCATATGCTGCTAAAGCACCTCTTAATCAGAAAGCCTTTTAAAACCATTTTGGAAAGAAACATGTTCACATGTACATTCAGGCGGGTTGTGTCAGTAGGTCTTGTAGCGAAGTGAAACACAGGCAATGGATTTATAGAATGGTTTAGATTAGAAGAGACCTTAAAGTTTATCAGGTTTTAAATCCCCCACCAGGGGCAGGGATACAGAAACACAGACACATCCAGGTTGGAAAAGACCCTCAGATTCACCAAGTCCAACCTATAATGTATAAACCTACTCAACAAGATTCACCTTAAATCACATCCCTAAGCACCACTTACACCAACCCCATTCAGAGTCAGTGACTCTGGCCCTGGATACCTTCCACTAGACCAGGTACTTCCACAATACACAGGGACTTGCCTGATCTTTATTCTCCACTCATCAATGCATAGGAAGCAAGACTTGGGAAACTTAAGTACAGGAGGGACTGTGTGAGTAGACTGCTTGAAGAGTAATATATTTAGTCATATTTCATAGAATCATAGAATCCATCAGTGTTGGAAGGGACCACAAGGATCATCTAGTTCCCACCCCCCTGCTGTGGGCAGGGACACCTCAAGACACCAGCTTACACTGGACCAAAGAACATTTGCAATTCAAAGACATGTATTTTCCTGCAAGTCTTGAAAGGTATCAGGTAATAAAGAAGCCATCACTTTCTAGGGTAGCTTGTTTTGATGGCTGCTTTTTCTGCTGTTACTATGAGCTGTGTTTCCAGTGTAAAGCTTTCTGGCAAGTTTACAATCAGTCGTTCTTGTTATGTTTTTTCCTACTTCGTTAAACACTGCATCCAAATGACTCCTAAGTTATCAGATGGAAAGTCAAACAGCTTGAGCTTTTCAGCCTTTTACTGAAAGAGGATATTTCCTTACCCTTTGAGTCATTTTTTCATTCTTGTTCTTTAGATCCTGTTTTACAACATTCTTATTAAAATGTAGACAATTTAATTTTATGCAATATATCCCACACTGGAGTTACGGTACACTACTCTGAAGTAAAATCTCTTCTGAATTACCCTTTGGTACTAACTGGATCTATTGCTCTTCAAATAGATATCTAAGAATTAAGTTGTTGGTTTGTGGTTTTTTTGTTTGTTTGCTTGTTTTTTCCCAAAATAGGCATAAAATCAGAGTAGCATATAATCATAGAATGGTCTAGATTGCAAGGGACCTTTGAAGGTCATCTAGTCCAAGCTCCCTCCCATGGGCAGAGACATCTTCCATTAGATCAGGTTGCTCAATGCCTCTTCCAAGCTGACCTTGAACACTTCCAATGATGCGACATCTGTAACTTCTCCAGGAAACTTATTCCATTGCTTCACCAGCCTGATCCTAAAAAAAATTCTTTATGATGTCCTATCTATACCCACTCTCTTTCAGTTAAAAAGCTTGCCACTTGGTCTGTCACTACAGGCCCTGCTAAAGTTTCTCTGTGTCTTTTTTTGTAAGCCCTCTTTACATATTGAAAACCCACAATAAGCTTTCCCTGGAACATTCTCTGTTTTAGGTTAAATGATCCCAATTGTTTCAGTCCTTCTTCATAAGATAGGTATTCCAGCCCTCTAATCCACTTTGTGACTGTTGTCTGGACCATGTCAGATGCTGAGCAGCTCCATGTCAGCCTTACATCAGTGCCAGGCAAGATTATGGAACAGGTCATCTTGAGTGCAATCACACAGCACCTGCAAGATGGCCAAGGGATCAGGCCCAGCCAGCATGAGTTTACGAGGAGCAGGTCCTGCTTCACCAACCTGATCATCTTTTATGATCAGGTTACCTGCCTGTAGATGGCTGTGGATGTAGTCTACCTGGACTTCAGCAAAGCTTTTGACACCATCTGCCACAACAAGCTCCTGGCTTGTGGCTTGGACAGATCCACTCTGAAATGGGTCAAGAACTGGCTGGAGGGCTGGGCCCAGAGAGTGGTGGTGAATGGTGCCACATCCAGTTGGCAATCAGGCACTAGTGGTGTGCCCCAGGGATCAGTGATGGGCCCAAACTTGTTCAGTATCTTTATTGATGACCTGGATGAGAGATTTGAGTCCATCATCAGTAAATTTGCAGATGACAATGAGGTAGGAGCAGGTGTTGATCTGTTGGCGGTAGGAGGGCCCTGCAGAGGGACCTGGACAGGTTGGATGGGTGGGCAGAGGCCAATGGGATGAGATTTAACAAGTCTAAGTGTAGGGTTCTACACTTTGGCCACAACAACCCCAGTCACTGCTACAGGGTGGGGACAGAGTGGCTGGAGAGGGATCTGGAAGTGCTGGTAGATACTAGGCTGAACATGAGCCGGCAGCATGCCCAGGTGACCAGGAGAGCCAATGGCATCCTGGGCTGGATCAGGAATAGTCTGGCCAGCAGGACAAGGGAGGTTATCCTTCTCCTGTACTTGTCACTGCTCAGGACACACCTTGAGTACTGTGTCCAGATCTGGTCCCCTCAATTCAAGAGACATATTGAGGTACTGAAACATGTCCAGAGAAGGGCGATGAAGCTGGTGAGGGTCCTGGAGCACAGTCCTATGAGGAGAGGCTGAGGGTTGTTTAGCCTGAGTAAGAGGAGGCTCAGGATTGACCTCATTGCTGTCTACAATTACCTAAAGGGAGGTTGTAGCCAGGTGGGAGTTGGTCTCTTCTCCCAGGCAACCAGCAACAGAACAAGGGGACACAGTCTCAAGTTGTGCCAGGGAGGTATACGCTGGATATTAGGAAGAAGTTCTTTACAAACAGAGAGAGGGATTTGTCATTGGAATGGGCTGCTCAGGGAGGCGGTGGAGTCACCATCCCTGCAGGTGTTCAAGAAAAGACTGGATGGAGCACTTAGCGCCATTGGATAGGGCTGGGTGAAAGGTTGGACTGGATGATCTTGGAGGTCTCTTCCAGTCTGGCTGATTCTATTCTATTCTATTCTATTCTATTCTATTCTATTCTATTCTATTTTTTACACTGGGACCTCCAGAGCTGAACACAATACTTCAAGTGGTGTCTCACTAGAGCAAAGCAGAATGGCTGAATCTACTCTCTTGACCTGCTGGCCATGCTTCTTTTGATACAGCCCAGGATATAGTTGGCTTTCTGGTGTGCAAGGCAATATTGCCAGCTCATGTGGATATTTTTAATGGTTTTCATGATTCAGAAACCTGAAGGTCTACCACAAACAATTCTTTTAGGAGTCCTTGTTTTCTGATATTCAACTACTATTTCTGTAGATTCCACCGTTATTTTTTAATCCTAAATATATACCCTCTAAATATATAACCTACTTGTAATTAAAGAAAGCTTGAATTAGAGAAATAAATAACTTTTAACTAGTTTCAAAAACTTGAAATGTCACAAGTCAGTCTGTATTTTCTTTAGCATCAGTGGTGGCAAGTAGGCACTTTTAGACTGTTACTAATCTGAACAATCATAGGCATCTAAAAGTGCCTATTTCCATTAACCATAAAATGTAGGTGGCTCTTACGTGAGGTGACTATCTCAGATACACAAACCATCAGGCAGTTTTATTTGGTCAGGTGAATCCCATTCCCTTTGAGGAAATGGACCTTTACAAGTCTGCCTTTAGTATTCTCAGTAATGCCAATCTTAAAGTCAGCCAAAATGCTGATGAGAGGTCCTTTTATGTATTTCAAATCATTGAATGAAATGGTTCAGTAGTGCAGGACTTAGTGCTATAGCTGCAAACCTACATTAGAGACATTTTCATTCAAATTGTGTTACTCCACTGTTGACTACTTTTTACATTTACCCTCTCTCCTGTTATTTATCTGTTAAATCTGTGCTTTAATGCTATTTAGTAGAGCTAATTTCCTGCATGGTTCTTATTTAAAGGCCTTTCAGAAGTCTGTACATTTTACATTTGACATTTATGTTCCATCAGTCGAAGTGATATGCTCAATAGAGGATCAGACCAGGTTTAGCAAGACCTGTTTTCCACAAAATCTAGGGCAAGCACTTAACAGCACTTTAATTTCTATTGAACTGAAAATCTTTGGTCTCTGTTGATGCACCTTTCCTAAATTTCCAAAGAAAAATCACACATACAATATACTTGTTACATTCTTTCACATGCTCTGTAGCTTTTTGTATTCTGCTGTGAAATTCTTAATAGATTAACCTGACCATCAGCTGCAGCCATACTACAGAACTTAAAATCGATATGAGAACATTTTATTATGTTCTTAATATACAAATATATAAGAAACTTTCAGTTTACATTGGGTGTGTGTATGTGTGTGTTTTTAATAGCTACAGCTATCCATTTAACAGTATTAAGGAAGGTTTAGAGGTCCATCTAATTTTTTAATTTTTTTTTTTTTTTTTTTTTTTTTTGGTGGAAGGTTCATACATAGCAATTGTGAGTCATACTCCTGTATTAAAACCACTGACTATTTCACCTGCTTCCATAGTCTTTTTTCACTAGACTACTTTTCCTTACTTGAAAAAGTAATATTTGGAAAGAAGTTACATATCTTAGTCATGACTATCAGGTCTTCCAGTAGAATGGACTATAGTGACCATAAAATTATCTGAGCTATATTAAGATGTACAACTGTTCTTAGTCAGAGTTCTCTATAAAATCATAGAATTGTCAGGGCTGGAAGGGACCTCAAGGATCATCTAGCTCCAATCTCCCTGCCATGGGCAGGAACACCTCGCACTAGATCAGGTTGCTCAAAGCCCCATCCAACCTTGCCTTAAAAACTTCCTGGTATATGAATACCTGGTTTATGAAAATGTATTTGGTCTTTTTTTCTCAGAAGTGCCAGGTACAATGAGACATCTTCACTTTTCCTCTCCTAGTAGTTCATGTGACATTGGAGTCAAAGGAATGACAGGTAATAACTGAAGGAAGCCATTCAGAATCGCCATTTCCACTTGATTCATCCAGACTTCTGACTTACTTTATTGTGTTTTGTGTCCTGAAAACACCAAACTGTAGTGATTCATTACTTTCCATGGTTTGTGAGCAATACCATTTATTTTTTATGACATCAGCTCTTTGTATTTCTATGACAATTTCATGCTTATGACAAAACTGATGTTCCTTATTTGCCAGCACAGATACATCCTGTTGCTTGAAATAGCTGAGCCACTTTTCAGACAGAGATTACTTAATATGTGAAAGATGTTTAAATATTATTCTGAAGTTGCAGAAACAAGATTTTTATGCATAATTTAATTTTGAATTTGTGAATAGGCTCTGAGCCAGAAATCTACACAGATTTAAATTTGGCTTTACTTTATTTCTTTAAAAAATAAAATGCATATTTAATCACTTACTATTCATTAACTGCATATTTTTCTCTCGCTCTAGAAGATTTTAGTGGCTATTATGGATTCCTTAAAGTCAATAAAAGTGATACAGTCATATTTTGAATATATGGAAATTAATTTGCCTAAACGCCCACTCCTTGATCGCTTTTTCAGATATGAGCTTTTGGCTTTTATTTCTTCTTTCAGGCACAGCTTATTTACCATTTCTGGAGAAGTGCTTTAGAGGTTGTGACTATAAATACTGCTAGTGCTTCCATTTGCAAGACAGGCATGTAGTATACATTCAATGCTGAGATTTGAGAGTGGTTTTTATTTTTAACCATCACTGTATGTGTCACAGAACCGTTGAACCTTTTGAGGTCTGTGTACCCAACCTACTCTTCAAAGCAGGGTGAACGCTGAAATCACAAAAGGTTGCTCAGGGTTACCTAGTTACATCCTGAAGACTTCCAAAGGCTGAGATCCCAGGACCTCTCTGGACCCTTGTTCCAGTTCTTATTTATCTTCATAATGATTTGTTTTTACCTTATATCCAGATGGAACCTCCCTCGATGTAGTTTATGGCTGTTGTCTGTTCTCCCACCAAACATCTGAGCTTGTCTCTCTCTTCTTAGATACCTCCTTGCAGGTAATGAAAAGCTGCCCCTAAAACATCACCCTACTCCTTCAGAAGTACATGCACAGTACAGCAGTTTCTCTCTTTTGTGGGACATTTTCTTCAAGCTTCCTTCATGGTAATTTGCATGGGCTTCACACCATTCCCTCCCCCAGCTATGCTACAGAATACAGCAATTTCTCTTCTGATTTTATTAAGTCAAAGCTGATTTTTTCCTAGGAACCAGCTGTATTCACATGTTACATTTTATTTTCTTTTAATACAGAACCTAGTTATCATGCTCTGCCATTAAAAAGTTTATTTTGCCTAAATAACCACTTTTGGCTGAGAGATGTTAATTACGCTTGCAATAATTGACCTTCACACCTGTAAAGTGCAAATAGGTGCATATATGTAAATTAAGACTTAGAAATGTGACAGAATGCCAGCAGCATTTAACATCAGCTGTACACCTTCTGTCTCACTTGTGCTAATAAAGCAGCTGTTTGAATTGGGCTCACTTGAGTTACAAAATTCAAAGGACAAGTCCCCTTTTTTGTTCAATTATGATGAATATATTAAAACATAAACCCCTGTTGTCACTTTTGCCCCATTCAGTAATATTCTGCTGTGCATTTGGATCCTTGCCCTCTTAGCCCATGGCAATGATAAATTCTCTACCTTTTGTAAGGATTCTAAATTATTTTCCTTTTTTCCCCCCTTTTTCTTATTGTCCTAGCTAATAGAAATGTGTGATGAGTTAAGTATATTTGATTTTCCCTTTAAAAGATTTCTGCTCGTTTTGACTGCCAAAAGAGACAGTAAAAACATGCAACAAAACATCAGTAAATACTGTTTCATCTTCATCACTGTTTTTTGACATTTCTGGCCTGTTATGCTACTTTTAGATGAGTGGGGTTTTTTCAAATGTAAACATATTTTATATAAAAACATCAATTTAATCTTTTTTTTTTTGCCATTTTTTACTTCAACTTTTAACCCTTAACCTAGATAGAACAGCTTATATTGGGTAATTAAAATGGCAGCATTTGTAAAAATGGGATTCTGAGTATTAAGCCTCTTTCATTTTCCTGGGTTTTGAAATAATGAATGGGACAGCTAGAGCTCATGTTGTTCCCTGTGTCATGGGAAATGCTGGCTTCTGGAGATATGAAAATCATTTTCACAGTGTAATGGGCTCCTCCTTCCCATGTGGCAGAGCTCCAGGCTTTGCACTGCCATTAGGCTGCGTTTATGGAAGCTCAAGCTAAGAGCTTTGTGGCACAGGAAGCTAAATGTCACCATCTCAGGCATGGTTTACCCAGTGCTGGGCAAACATGGAGGGAGCCCTGGGATATTGTCTTTTTCTTCCCCCACAACCTGAGCTTTTGCAGAGGTTATTCCTGCATCATATGCTGCAGTTGTGTGCTTGGTTTCTCTGAGGATACTCCATAAAAATGTCCAGCATTCATGTCATTCTTCAGTGTCCAGAGGTTCAGATAGCTTTTGGTTTTCTTCCACTGTTAGGCACATTGGGATATTGACAACAGAAATCCACAAATTTGTCAAACTATTTCTGGCAACAACTGAGGATGTATCCTGTGAAGGTCTGATAGGGATAGAAAATTAAATATAGTTTGCACCAAGGAGAGCAGCCTTTGTGATCTGGAAAAGAGAGTCTGCAGAGAAGGAAATGTTGATTATTTATAACATTGATCACTAATGAGATTTTTGTAGCTCAACTAGGCTCTCTAGCTCCAGGTCAAATGAAACCACAGGGCAGACTTAGGTTACATTGCAACTCTGTGAATATACATTAAGGGCATCAAACTGTTAGAGTGAGTCCAGAGGAGGGCCACAAAGATGATCAGAGGGCTGGAGCACCTCTGCTATGAGGACAAGCTGAGAGAGTTGGGGCTCTTCAGCCTGGAGAGGAGAAGGCTTCATGGAGACCTTAGAGTAGCCTTCCAGTATCTGAAAGGGGCCTACAGGAAGGCTGGGGAGGGACTATTCACAAGGTCTTGTAATGACAGAACAAGGGTTAATGGGTTTAAACTGGCAGAGGGGAGATTTAAATGGGATGTTAGGAGGAAGTTCTTTCCAGTGAGGGTGGTGAGACACTGGCACAGTTTGCCCAGGGAGGTTGTGGCTGCTCCCTCCCTGGAGGTGTTCAAGTCCAGGTTGGATGAGGCCGTGGGTGCACTGTTCTAGTAGGAGGTGTCCCTGCCTATGGCAGGGGTTTGAAACTGGATGATCTTTGAAGTCACTTCCAACCTGAACCATTCTAAGATTCTATGATTCTATGATTCTCTTCTAGTTTTCATTCCTATTGACAATTTCTATTTAGAGCTAAGTTTTTCCCATCAGCTAGTGAATGCTGACTGTTATGCCAGGCTCTGTACATCAGAACTGGTGCAACATGAGCTCTCATCTGACTAGGGAAGACTAACTTTTACAGGCTGCATTGAGCACATAATATACACTTGCCAATAAATGAGATAAACTTTGCAGTTCATAGTAACACTCCCACTTTTACTCCAATTCATTCATGTATGGAAATCTGGATTCTGTTCACCTGGGAATTAAGGGTAGTGCTGCATCTACTTTACAAATATTTGACTTGCCACAGTTTCTCTGAGGAGTTTTTGACTTGCTTGAAAAACAGTGGTGCAAAACCTGCACATTCATTAATTTCCTCTAGTGTTCACAGATGGAATTCATTCACTGTTAGAATAACCTGTGAAACTTTATTCATACAATGGTTTGATGTTATACCTAGCAGGATAAAATTTATGCAAATAATCTTTCATTGTTCTCTCATTTTGGTAGGACTGTTAGAAAATTTGTATGCCACCATTTTCAGTGACTCAGAACGATGCCCAAAGGGATGAGATTTTAATATTTTTCCCTTCTGCAATTTTCTTTTCTCATAAAATTTTGCAGTCTCTATGAATATTTTGCTGTCCTGTGAAGATATCACTGCTATTTATAACATTGTAGAAATGAATATAGAATTGGAGATATTTTCAGGGTTTAAACTCCACTGACAATTTTGTTTTTCTAGAATAGGGACATGATTTTATAGTATTTCTCTGTAAAAAAAAAAAACAAAAAACCACAAAATCCCCAAAAACAAACCAGCATACAATCAAACAAACAAACAAACAATCAAATAAGTCTAATCTTCCAAGATAAAAAGAAAAAAATCTTATGTTCTGAAAATCATAGCATCATATAATAGTTTTAGTTGGAAGTCATCCCATTCGATGCCCGCTCAAAGTAAAAGCAACCCAGAATTTTGAAGTTACATCTGGCTTCAAAGTTAGATTGGGTTCTCCAGAACTTTGTCTTTGAATATCTCCAGTATCCTCACAACCTCTTTATGTGACCTGTTCCAGTGTTTGACCACCCCTGTTGTACTTTTTGTCTGTTGAATTCTGGTTTTTTTCTCCTTCATTTCTGGGAGGAGTATTACTCCTTCTTTGTCACTTCTTACCAAGTTAGCTGAAGGCTAAGTTTCCTTCCTCACCCTTCTTTTCTCCAAGTTGTATAAACTCATCTCTCATTCTTTATGTATCACAGAATGTCAGGAGCTGGAAGGGACCTTGAAAGACCATCCAGTCCAACCCTCCTGCCAGAGCAGGATCACCTATATTAGACCACACAGGAGCACATCCAGGCAGGTCTTGAATATTTCCAGAAAGGGAGACTCCACAATCCTCCTGAGCAGCCTGTTCCAGTGTCCTGTCACCCTCACAGGGGAAAAACTCACTCTCATGTTTACATGAAACTTCCTATGCTTCAACTTACGTCCATTGCCCCTTGTCCTATCACATGTTCCAAACCCCTAATCATCTTTTTGATCTCCCATTGAACTTATTCCATTGTCTTTCTTGTTGTGGGGCACACAAAACTGGGACATAGTAGCTAGATGAGCCTCATAGTTATCAGATGGTGAAAATAGTAAAAGAATTGGTATAAAATCTGCAAAAATGAATGTGAATACCTCTAGGTGCTGATTTAGTTGAGAGATGCTTCATTACATTATTATTAAAATATATATTAACCTTTGTGTATTGTAATTCTCCATTAGTTAAATAGGTATAAGAAATTCTAAAACTGTAGGAAACTTTTGATTATATATCTACTGATAATAGACAATGTTGATGTTAGGTACCATAGCATTATTATACAGAGTTACTGTTCTTTAATTATTATGTAGGACTATATAAATACTTCACTATTTTATTGAAGAAAAATATATTTAATTTGCACACCAGATTTCCTTATCTCAAAGACTTTGTAGAGAGTGGGTACCAATTAGTTTGTATTTTTCCAAATGGGAAGTTTCCCCAGGAAATAACGGTTATACTAACTGTAGTGTTTAGTCCAGTTTGTCTTGCAGTCTTAGAAAAAGTCATAAATGTCCTTGAACAACTATTTATGTAACATCCCTACTGCTATTTGATACCATATTATCATCAGTTAATTAGTGCAATTAATTGAAAACAAATGAGATCTGCAAATTGCACTCTGAATTTACCCTAAGATGTCACAGTAAGTACAGATTTGACGAAGATAATGTGTTGACGTGTTTAGAACATATTGACAATTGGGGCTCTAGTTTACAGGAACTGTAGCCAAGTGTCAGTTTGCATCCTAAGGGGTCTGTACAACAAATTAAATTATTCCTAGTAAATATCTTGTAGTTTTTTTGCTTTCTACACCTTGTAACTCTTCATGTCAGTTACCTCAAATAAGCTCTGGATGCATGTATGGAACCTATGCCATCCAGAGGGACCTGGGCAGGCTGGAGAGGTGGACCCAGGCCAACCTCATGAAATTCAACAAGGCCAAGTGTAAGGTCCTGCACCTGGGTCGCTGCAATCCCAAGCACAAATACAGGCTGGGTGGTGAGTGGCTGGAGAGCAGCCCTGAGGAAAAGGACCTGGGGTCTGGGTGGATGAGAAGCTCAACATGAGCCTGCAGTGTGCACACTCGGCTCAGACAGCAACTGTGTGCTGGGCTGCATTAAGAGAAGCATTACCAGCAGGGCAAGGGAGGTGATTCTCCCCTTTTACTCTGCTCTTGTCAGACCCTACCTGGAGTACTGTGTGCAGTTCTGGAGCCCCCAGCACAGAAAGGACGTGGAACTGCTGGAGAGAGTCCAGAAGAGGTCCATGAAAATGATCAGAGGGCTGGAGCACCTCTGCTATGAGGACAGGCTG
>VWZI01020082.1:93335-132373 GCA_013396835.1 Psilopogon haemacephalus | reverse complement strand
TTGAGTGTCCTGATCTAGTGAGAGGTGTCCCTGCCTATGGCAGGGGGTTAAGGGGTTGGAACAGGATGATCTTTGAGGTCTCTTCCAACCTAAACCATTCTACGGTTCTATGATCTATAGAATGGGAGAAGATGAATCAGCTTTAGCACAAGCAAGCACTTCTAGAAAAGCAGGCACTTGGACATTAGGTAATACATTTTGTACTATTGAGAACAGACTCCAGCTCAGTATGAAAGCAGTGAACATTATTTCTAACTACAGAACTGATCAGGCTGGCCTTGTGCAAATGGTGATTGTAATCAGAGTTTTCATGCTTTCACACTGCAAAAAGCTGCCTCACACAAAAGTCTGATCATACCTTCCTAGTTAAATGTTCTTTTCCTCTAGAAACCTTTTAGTGAATTTGTCTTCTCCTTAATATTTGATGTAGTTTCTGTTAATGGCAAAGGAGACTTGAAAAAACATCAGCCATACAAAAAAAAAAAAAAAAAGAGTTAGGGCAAAACTGAGATGTATGAATACCATGCAGCATTTTTGTTACTTCAACACAGACTAAATTAAAAAAAGAAATAAATAACACCTCCTGAACTGACTAAAAGCTGAATTGTCAGAAGTTGCACCCTGGTATTTGCACTGCAGATACACTCTCCAGGAAGACAGCTAATGATTCACTGTGCTTCTGTTAAAAGTTGCTAAATGTAAGGAAAAAAAATAATTCCATTTTTTCTTCTTTTGCAAACTGTATGTGAAAAGCTCAAGCAGTGGGTATTTTGTTTGCCTTATTATCAGAACTTTGTGTAAGTGACTATGAAATTTCTTATGGAGGAGCTGAAGAGGGGCAATGAAAACTGCAGCTCATTTTGCTATCACATCCTTAAATAAAGACTCATGCCTTCAAGGATGTTCTTAAGCACGTTTTCTTTGTGCTCTTCTCAGGTATAAGTTAAGATGGCCTATTCAAGATGATTTTGCCACCTTAGTATGTGAGCACCAGACACATTTACATGCAGTTTCTCCTAAGTCTCTTTTACATCATGCTTTTTAAAAAAAGACTTTGTGTGAATTCTCTGAGAAGTTGAGTGCACTTTACTTTCCCTTAAATATCCCAGGTTCATTTCAAGCATAGGACTAGACAGTATGAAAAGCAAAACATGAATCTGGAACTCAGGGAACTGTGTCTTTCCACCTGACTGCTGAGTCACCTCTCTCTCAGTGCTGAAACTGAGACTATTAGCAGTCCTGAAGCAATATATCTGTGAGGTCATTATGGTCACAGACCCATTAAAATATGAAAGGTGGAGCAACCAGTAGGCAATTTGCACGTAACTCAATGACCAGAAGACTTCCTAAATTAGCTAATTTATTAAATCAGCAATAACAATGAAATTTTCTTCACTGCAGTTTCCAGGAATTATGGTGTCTGTAGGAAAGCACTTTAGAAAATTTGCATTAAGATAAATTTGGGTATCGCATTGTCAGTTAAGAACAAGATACACTCAGAAGTCTCTTTTCCCATAAGTAAGAAATTCAGCTTCCTCCTTCCATAACATGTGTCTTTGTTGTTCCACAAGAGTGGCTTTAGTTTCTCAATATGTTGTTATTACAAAGCTTCTGTTTTTTCTTTATTGTATCTTGAATATAATGATTAATATTTGCCAAAACAAAGGATCAGCTTTCCCATACTAAGAAATCAAAGCAATATTTCTACATACTGGAAAATCATAGCATCAAAGAATCATCGAATGTCAGGGGCTGGAAGGGACCTGGAAAGATCATCTTGTCCAGCTCCCCTGGGTTTAAACTATGAAGCAATGTCTGATGACATTGATGCAACCTACTGGTATAGTTTAACTGTTACATGTAGAGAACTTGGAAGTTTAACTTTTTCTTAACTTCAACCTAACTCTTCTGTTAATTTAGTTGCCAGCAATAATTACTGATCTTACTGAATTGAAACAAACAAGCAAATAAAACAACAAAACCCCAACTAACCAACCAACCACCCAACCAAAACGAACAAAAATCCCTCAACCAAAAGCCAAAAAACAACCAAACCCCTAACTGATCATAGCATGCAACCATACACTATTAGTTGATAATAAAATTAATAATAAAAAGGATGTGTGCTATTTAATTTTGCTAGGATATTGCAAATGCAATTAGTAAAGTGACCAGTAACCATCCCCATGGTATTTTTTACATAAACTGCTAATGACTTTTCAGCTGCTGATTTTATAGTACATATTGCACTGAAACCTAATAAGAGTAGCTAATGAAAACAAAGTATTTTATTTTCCCCCTGTTTTTCTCAGACAATGACAGTCACTGAAGTTTGGAGTTATTTCTAAATTTAAATAGTTTTTTCTATCTTCTAAGTTTTACATACTTATGTTCCAACAGTTTCCATCAGAAGAATTTTAAAGAAAATGCTTGTCTACAAACTTTCATATGAATTTCAGAAAATTGTTGTTTGGCTTTGAGTTTTTTGGTGGTGGTTGTGGGCTTATTTTGTTTGGGGATTTTTTTGTTTCATTTGGGGATTTTGTTTGTTTGATTGTTTTTGCTGGAAGTTAGAAATATTTTATTTAGCCTTTTCCAATCTGAAAGGGACATCAAAGTCAAGGGGGATAGTTATAAAAAATAGAGACAATATTCTGAACCAGCTAGACCTGCTATCTGAACAGAATTTTGGGGGATTTAATGAAGACATTAAAATAAACATTTTAGTTACCTCAGAAGTAGGCCAGCCAGTTTGTGGACCAACTATCATGAGCAGATTTCTTTTTTATTATGGCATATTTTGCCTTCCTCCAGCGCTGCTGTGAAAAGAGGAGGACAGTGAGCAATTTGTGAGCTGCATGAGTCTTTGTAATGGGATCGATTTGTCCATAGGCCATAGGTTGGCCATCCGTAAATTGGTTGGTCATCCTTGTCTGACTGTACTCTTTGTGTAATTCTCAAGTTCTGCTTGACTTGTGCTTAACAGCCATGTAGGATGTGTGAAGGATTTTATATATTAACTAAGACGATATAGGTGAAGGCTTTGTGGGGAAAAATACACATAAGAATGTTTTTAAGGCTTAGATAATTCAGGGCATAGCTCCAGGGTATAAGGTGAAGTGCATTTCAATTTTAGTACCATTTAACAGTGGATATGGTGAAGATGAGATGGACAAGTACCATTATTCTCAAATAGCAGTATATTCATTGCAAAGTTGGTTTCGAAGGACAGTGATTTATGTAGCCCGAGGTAAAAGAATAGAATCATAGAATCACAAAAACCATTGCACTGAAAAAAGGCCTTTAAAGGTCATTTAGTCCAACACTCCCAAAGTGAGAAGGGACATCCTCCATTAGATCAGGTTGCCCAGAACCCTATTGAGCCTGACCTTGAATATCTCCAAGGATGGGGCCTCAACTACCTTCCTGGGAAATCTGTTCCAGTGTCCCGCCACCCGCAGGGTAAAGAACTTCTTCTTAATGTTCAATCTAAAACCATTGCCCTTTGTCCCATTGCTACCTGCCCTTGTAAACAGTCTCTCCCCAGCTTACTTGTAGGCCTCCTTCAGGTACTAAACGGCTGCTATAAGGTCCTTTCTCTTCTCCAGACTGAACAACCCAAGCTCTCAGCCTGTCTTTGTAGGATAGGTGCTCCTGCCCTCTGATCATTATTTTGTAGCACTCCTTTGGTCCCTCTCCATCATTCACAACTGCTGTTCCAGGTTTTTGTTGCAAGACTTTGATTCCTGGGCACATAATTTAGGTAAAATATGAAAGAAGGCAAGGAGCTCCCGGTCACCTGCAAACTAGCCTCATAAGATTCAACAAGACCAAGTGCAAGGTCCTGCAGCTGGGTCGAGGCAATCCCAAGCACAAATACAGGCTGGGCAGTGACTGGCTGGAGAGCAGCCCTGAGGAGAGGACTTGGGGGTGCTAGTGGATGAGAACCTCAACATGAGCTGGCAGTGTGCACTTGCAGCCCAGAAAGACAGCCAGAGCCTAGGCTGCATCAGAAGTGTGACCAGCAGGGTGAGGAAGGAGATTCTCCTCTACTCCACTCTGGTGAGACCCTACCTTGAGTACTGCATCCAGTTCTGGAGTCCCTATTACAAGAGGGATATGGACATGCTGGAGTGTGTCCAGAGAAGGGTCACGAGGATGTTCAGAGGGCTGCAGTACCTCTACTATGAGGAGAGAATGAAGAGTTGGGGCTGTTCGGTTTGGAGGAGTCTTCCAGGTGACCTTATTGTGGCCTTCCAGTATCTGAAGGGGGCCTTCAAAAAAGCCAGGGAGGGACTTTTCAGGTTGGGGAATGGAGCAAAGCTGGAGGTGAGGAGATTTAGACTGGATGTGAGGAGGAAGTTGTTCAGCATGAAAATGGTGAGAGCCTGGAATGGGTTGCCCAGGGAGGTTGTTAAGGCCCAATCCATGGAGGTGTTTAAGGCCAGGCTGGATGAGGCTGTGGCCAACCTGATGTAGGGTAGGGTGTCCTTGCCCATGGCAGGGGGGTTGGAACTAGATGATCCTTGTGGTACCTTCCAACCCTGACTGATTCTATGATTCTCTGATTCTAAGGTGGTACTTGTCTTCCAAGTACCACCTGAGGAACTTGTCTTCAAAAAGCATTTAAAACATACATTTATATTAAACTCTGATTGAAAAACTGTTCTCCTTCATGGTTCTATGGATGGTAGCTCAAAGGTGATACAGAAAATTTTGTGGCTGTATTTGTATTAAGAGGGTTTTAAATATGTTTAGTGTTCTGAAATTAGTATGCCCAACAGCAATGCAGCGTGATAGGGACTCAGCAGAAAAACTATTAAGAAGAGTAAAAAGAGCCTAGAGGAGAAGTGACACACTGAACTTTATTTCAATAAAATCCTTCAGTAAGTAGATGTATGTACATGTAAAATGACCTGACTCAGACACGCTGTCTGCTTTCCTAATTTTTCAATCAGTTTTAAAATTCTTACTTAAAAAAATACTAAAAATAATAGCAAGAATCAATACATTTTAAAATCTGAAAAGCAATACAAGATGCCTGAATCTTGATGCACTTTTTGATTCATTAGATGTGTCTAAGCTTAGCCACAGTGTTTCATGCCACAGCAGTAGTTAAGTTCAGCCCTATTTAACGAATGAAAAAGCATAGCCAGACTCAGGCAACTTGGATTGCTTTTTGGATTTTAGAATGCAATGATTATTGTAAAGATTTGCAATCTGCTGATTCTATCAGCTCTTCTGCTAATTCACAGAATCACAGAATTATTGAGGCTGAAATAGACCTCTCAGATTATCAAGTCCAGCCTACGATCTAACATCACCACATTGACTAGGCCATATCACTAAGTGCCACATCCAATCTTTCCTTAAACACCTCCAAGGATGATGACTCTGTCACCTCCCTGGGCAGTCCATTCCAGTGCCCTTTTCATGAGGAACTGTTTCCTAACATCCAACCTAAACCTCCCCTGGCACAACTTCAGGCCATGCCCTCTCATCTTGTCACAAATTGCCTGGGAGAAGAGCCCAACCCTCCCCACCTTACTACAACTTCTCTTCAGGTAGTTGTAGAGTGTGATAAGGTCCTCCCTGTGTCTCCTCCAGGCTAAACAACACCAGCTCTCTCAGCTTCTCCTCATAAGCCTTTCCCTCCAGTCCCCTCACCAGTCTCGTTGCTCTCCTCTGGACCCACTCCAGCACCTCAATATCTTTCTTGCAGTGAGGAGCCCAGACCTGCACACAGTGCTCAAGGTGGAGCCTCACCAGTGCTGAGTACAGGGGCAGAAATACATCCCTAGTGCTGCTGGCCACACTATTCCTGCACTTTCAGGTCCCTCTCTGCCAGGCTGCTCTGCAGCCACTCATTCCCCAGTCTGTAATTCAAGAAGCGAAGGTCTATAAGTACACTGAAACATGGAGACTTTAAACTGTAAGATTTCAACATGATATTAATTTTTCTTTTCTATATTTTTGTATTGTGAAGTACAGTCACATAAAGGCTTTCTAAGAAAACTCATCACTTTTATACTACTAGAAAGACTTTAATTTTTTTTACACCTTGTACCTCTTTTTATTATGATCAGTTGAATGTGATTATCCTTTAGTGTACTCCATTTTCCTGCCTGTCTCATTCTTTTTCCTGGAAGAAAACCACCCATAGTTCTTATATAAATCTAATAAGATGTAGTTTAAGGTATTTCATCCAGTGTTCCAGTGAGTTTAGACAAATGGAATGAGCATCATGGAATGAGAGTTATTACTAACTATTAGTGACATCTCCCTGTGGAATTTGAGAGAGATTACATAAAAGAGAGATATCATCTTGCTTGCCTTCACATTTGTTTTGCTTCCTCTCTGTGTCTCTCACTTTGGGTATTATGATTAAAAGAGGGAATAAACTGCTTTGATTTAGCTTTTCATATATTTAGTCTTCCTTGTTGTGTTGGTTTGAGCTAATTGGAGAATTCGAGTGAGAAACTAGACTACTGGCTGAGAGAGAGAAACACAGTGTGTCACTTCACCGAGTTTTACTGAGAAAGAAAAAAAAAATGTTGTTTTTAAGAACTGTTCTCAAAACAACCAGATTAGCAGAGGGCTTCTGACCATTCGGCACGGCAGCTGCTTCTCCTTTGTCTTCTTTGTCTCTCTGTCTTTTAGCTGATTCAGAGTAAAATTACTAACTCCTTCCTGCCACTAATCCCTCTGACCGATCTACTTCAACTTATTTGCAGCATCAACTGGTGGTGAGATAAGACTGGGGAAGGGGGGAAAGGTGGTAGGGGGTGGGGTTTGGTTAACCTCTCTTGGGGATTTTGGTCTCCGGGAGGGGTGTGGTGTCTGTATTGCCTTTTCACTGTATATATCTGTAAATATCTGTTATATCTTATAAATATTTGCTTGTATATTGTGCATTGCTGTAAATATAAAGCTTCATTTATTAGCTTCTAGTGTTTTCTGAGTTTTAGCCGGGGTTTACAAAAGGTGGGGGGGCAGGTAACTGCTAAACCACTACACTTGTACTTTTTGGGCTTCGGAACTACCAAAGCTCCAAAGTCTTAAAGAGATAGGAGGTAAAAGCCTTCAGTTTGGCCTTAACAACTGCAAGCAGTTACAGGCTCTGTTTCAGTATGAGGAAAGACAACTTAACCAAATTTGCAGATCTTTAAGTACTGTTGGCCAGGTTTGGAAATACTTTTCTTAGGCTTTTAGCAAAGACAAGTGAATTTCAGAGTTTTGGTTTAAGCTGTAATGTAGCACTCAGCTATGATGTCAAGTTATTTGGCAGGAATATAACATTTCACAGACAAGACAAAACAAAACAAAACAAAACAAAACAAAACAAAACAAAAAAACAAAACAAAAAAAAAAAAAAGCATTACAAGAAATGCAACTGCAGGAGAGAAGCTCCAGGAAAAGTGCCCATGAGCAGTGGGAGGCAGATAAGGAAACAAATTTTAGCCTGCAGAGAGGGGAGAGAAGCAGTGACCCATGTAATGAAACTATCACAGCAAAGTATCAGTTAGTATTGGTAAAAACGGGCATGCATTAATGAGGATCAGGTATTACTGGCTAATTCTATGCTCATGGATAAGACATAGCCTTAGTCATTGCCTGGCTGACCCATTGCCTATCAATTTTGTATGCTATAGCTGAAATTCTGTCCTTGTTGCATTCAATAATGGGGCTTCCGCAGACTCTAATCAGCTAAGACAGCACCAGTGAGGGATCCAATATTACCCTCAATGAGATAGGCTGAGTTGCTCCAAATTTCCACAGTGAAGCTGACTGAATAACTGGTCTTTTTAAAAGCATCTTTAAATATGTGATATAGTTTTGTCTGACCCTCCTTAAAATGTCATACATATGTTCAGAAATTCAATAGTTTGCTGGCAAAGCATGATATTTTTATTTAATAAAGAACATTTTAAGAAGGTGGATGGCATTACGACGTTATTAGAGGTATTTCCTTTCTCTTTCTGCATTGTGGAAAGGCAGTTAGACTACAACTACCTTAAACAGTTTTTTAAAAAAGGAAAATTACTTGTATGAGACATAAAAGGGACAAACTGAGACACCCAAGTATGAATATAAAGAATTTTGGAATATAACTTCAAAATTTATGATTAAACATACTCAAGTCAATATACCATTCCCTGAAACAGTAGTGAACTTGCAATATCTGTAGAGCGTGTAAGAGTCAATAGAGCTAAGTTTTTAGCAGGATCCTTTTCCAGCATTGGTAGTTTGGAAGCTATATTTATGACCATTTTGCATGACCGTGCACTGCATGCCAGAATGTTATATGGCTGAGAGTCATATACCATCTTCTTTGTCCATGGGCAACTGGTGGGCACAAGGTCTCTCAGAGAGATTGTAAGGCAGGAAGTGGCAATTGTAGGGTAAGTCTGGTTTGGGGAGACAGATGATGTCAGGAAAGCCCCCTAGTTTCACCTGCTACTCCTGAAAGGGTTAAGATTGATGATCAGTGGATTCTTAGCGGATTGTGACACAACCTCACCTCATTTGCAAAGCCATTGTCCTTTGGCAACATTCTGTCCTGAGGTTTGAACTATGCCCAGGAGAGTCTGTAGGGGTAGTACTAGAAAAGTTCTGAAGTCCACACTCCCATGGCCGCAACACTTCTATTTTGCAGAAAATTCTCTCACTTGCTTAATGACTGGATGGACACCTGGCACACCTTGAGTACTGTGTCCAGCTCTGGTTTCCTCAAGTCAAGAGAGATGTTGAGGTACTGGAACATGTCCAGAGAAGGGCGATGAAACTGGTGAGGGGCCTGGAGCACAGCCCTGTGAGGAGAGGCTGAGGGACCTGGGATTGTTTAGCCCGGATAAGAGGAGGCTCAAGGCTGACCTCATTGCTGTCTAAAGCTACCTAAAGGGAGGTTATAGCCAGGTTGGGGTTGGTCTCTTCTCCCAGGCAACCAGCAAAAGAACGAGGGGACACAGTTCCAAGTTGTGCTGGGGGGAGGTATAGACTGGATATTAGGAAGAAGTTCTTTACAAACAGAGTGATTGGCATTGGAATGGGCTGCCCAGGGAGGTGGTGGAGTCACCATCCCTGGAGGTGTTCAAGAAAAGCCTGGATGAAGAACTTAGTGCCGCTGGATGGGGCTGGGCGAGAGGTTGGACTGGATGATCTTGGAGGTCTCTTCCAACCTGGCTGATTCCTATTCTATTCTATTCTATTCTATTCTATTCTATTCTATTCTATTCTATTCTATTCGATTTTCTATTCTATTCTATATGCATCTCTATTACAGAATCACAGAATGTCAAGGGCTGGAAGGGACCTGTCAGAACTTAGAGATTACTCAGAAAATTACTGATCTCCAGGATTTTTCACCTACAGACCTTAATAATACAGTAGCTTCTTCAAGTTCTTCCTCATCCCACATGATACTGTTTAAATAGGATGCTGTGATGACTGGATAGATAGATAAAAAAGACCTCTGGACAAGCCATCTTTGTCTTTTCTGGCTTTGTATATACTTATTCAAACAATTCACGGCACTGTATTTTTTTCTAGAAAGTTTGATTAAGTGATAACTAATTCCAGTGCTAGCAATCATACTACTTTGTAGTCTTATAACATCTTAAAGCATGTTTTAGACAGGAACTTAGTTGGCTTTTTTTTTTTTTTTAATGTATGGCTTAGGATAAACAGTTGATCTCTTCAGTGAAATGTTCTTATTTTTCTTCTTGATTTACTGTTACCTTCTTTTTCCCTGTGTGACATTGTTTCATAGTTCTTTACAATCGCGCAGTCAAATACCAGCTTTCATTCTGTTCAATAAAGTCTAAATAATGCACCATAGTTTTCCCTGTTAAAAAAGAAAAATGGCAAAATCTGTGTAACAATTGAAAGAAAAATTGCAGCAACTCCTTGCCATATGCTGTGGAATAATTTCAGTAAAATATCACACTTGTCTCTATAGATGAAACATCAATGTGATGGAAGGTGCTGTTATTGTTTCCTATCTCAGGATGTTTACAGTGGAGTTCTTTTTATAGTGAAATCACTATCTTCCATAAAAATTCTATTTTCAAGGCCAAGTGGTTCATGGTAAATGAGGGCCTTTGCTTCATAGTATTGGATAAGTGCCTCTGATTATATTTTTTTTTTTCCCCTCGTGATCTCTTTTATTTTTTGAACACAGAACATTTTCATTAAAAAAACCCAAAACTACTAAAATGATGCTTCTCATGTCCAACTATCATAAAAGCACTTTAGACTATGACCTTTCAATACTCGGTGGATAAGATAGAGAAGTAGCATGTGTTTCATGGCAACCAGACCTGTCCATTCACTCTTTTAGGCTGACGGTACTGAAAGAACTGCAGAAACTAATGGTACTGTCATTTCATGTCCAAGTCGGAGCACAGATTGCCATCAGGTTTTGTAACACTGAACTGCAGTTGTTGGAAAGATGAGATTTTGCAGTAGCAAATGAAGAACAGTGTTTGCCCTCATTAAATTAATACCCCTAACACTTTAAGAGTGACTACTTTCACAAAATTAACTCATACAGGATAAAATCCCATGGTGGCAGCACCATTAGGAACTGACAGCTTGTCACGGCCCCTGTGAACAGTTTTGCACTGCTAAGGTAAGCAAACTACCACGCTCCCATAAAATTTGTAACAGGTACCAATGGAGTGTAAAGGAATTTTAAAAAGTAATTTGTTGCAAAGGACTTTCAAATATCTGTTCATATAAGGATCACATATTGCATAGCTCAAAGATAATGGAAAATTCATTGTACTCAGTTTAAATATTTGGGAGTCAATAAAGTTCCATATTTTCCCCCTAAAATTCTGTCTTGGTGTATTCCATTAACAACAGAAACACCTGAGGTGATTTTATGTGTCAACTGCATCACATCATTATCTTAAAGGTTTGTCCTATTTTATTTTATTATATTCTCTGGGAGATAAAATGGAAATGTTTTTACCAGAGGATGTCTGGTTTTACTTAGCCTACAAAGCCATATAGCTGACTTTTTCTAAGACAGCTTGACTGACTTTTAGAAGTTATCTGATGCTGACATAGCCAATTCTGGCCTTTTCTCTGGGATCTGCTAAACTTTGCTCTTGCACTTACCTTTGTGTATATATTCTCTTTACAATTAATGCTGGGAGAAGTTACCTGTTTCAAAAATCACAACTTAAATGCATTTGCATTTTCATTGTCCTGAAGCTTTGACCAATTTTGCATTTTATGTTTTATCCTTAGCTTGTGACTTTAATTGCAGAAGGGATAAGAGATGCACAATTTCCCCTTATATAGTGGTGATATAACACTATGGGTAGTGGGAAGAGTACAAAAAGCCTGTCAAATAGTTAAACTCTGACTGTAGTCAAATAATATTTAAACAGTGTGTAAGTTACTGTGGTGCTTCTCCACTAAGATAAAATCTTAGAATCATAAAATGGTAGGGGTTGGAAAGGACCTCCTATTTGAATCTAATTTGGACTTCAAATCTTTTTTTTCTTTTTTCTTTTTTTTTTTTTTCCCCAATTATGCTGAGCCTGTGAATCCATACATCAGAAAGCAGTTTAGACTTCAATCCCAGTGATTCTTATTCTCATTATGTTTTATGCATTAGTTTTATCAGTGGCTGCTTTTGCACTTGATTTAAAACTTAATCTGCTACGACATAACCATTCAGCCTTCTCACTGAGCTTTACAGATGGCAAGTGAAGAGCGATTAGAAACTAATGTTTTGCATTCTATTCCCTAAAATTCTTATTTATAAATATTGTGCTCACATCAAATTTCCATTGTAGCTGACTTGGCTTGTATAACCTTCACAGAAATGAAATATTGGTTGCCTACTTTAGAATACTAAAATATTATCTTCTCTGATTAAAGATTTATGAAAAATAACACTTAGCAAGATTTTGTTTCCTTAGATACCTACATTTTTTGCCCTTCTTTGGCCTGTGGCAATCTTGCATACAATAAAATGGTTTAGACATTCTGCTTTCTTAACAGGGAGGAATATAGATACATTTCACTTTAGTTTATGTATTTTAATGTCTGCAATTTATGATGTGCTTGATTCATTTGTTGGCTTTTAAAATCAATCACTGTGTTTTCTATTTTAGGCCTTTAATTGGGCTGGTTTTAAAAATAGCATTTGGTGCGTGCATGCACTGTTGCCTGTTTTAAAAGCAGAATTTTGTAGCAGTTTGCTGCCATGGTGAAGACAGAGGAGTTCAAAGATCCCCGGGCAGTTTCTGGCTGTGAGAGATGCATATGCTGTCTCACATTTGTTTCTCTGGGAAGGAGATATCCAGCACAGACCTGAGCTGGTGAAGGAGTGGAAAAACATTTTGAAAGCTGGTTCTGCTAGGCACAGCCTCTTTAATAGTTTCAGATTCCAGTATAGGATCGTGATGTGATGAGAACAGGCTTTTCACTGCTGCTTTAGTCTGCACTCTTTCACTTGTCTTGCACAATGTGCCATTTATGCTCACGATGTTGAGTGAATGTGCTGTAATCATAGGTTATAATATCAGAAAAACAACTCATCTTTTGTTTGTTTTCTTTTTAATTCCAAAAACTATCATTGATAATTATTGCATTACACTTGAAGTGTAGTACATTTATTATTTCTCTTCCATACTTAAACTCTTACAGCTTTGATTACTGTTACCATTAGCTTCATTTGGGAAGAATCAGGTGACCAGCAGAGCTCACAAGAATGTGTGTCTCAAGAGGCATCTGTAGGCAAATGAAAATTGTTTATTAGCTCTCTGCTGAGAATTTTATTAGCAAGAAATAAGAGCCCAAGCTAAGGCAGATGGACACTAAATTTCATTTTACTGCCAAGGATTTGCGGCTCATGGATACATAATTTCACAGAGATCTGAACAGAACCCAAACACAACAGTTTGAATCAAGCAGTTTGAATTAACCTTTGGTGGGTACCTTTGGGTTGTCTTACTTTTTCCGTTACACATGTTTAGCTTTCATGGAAAGAGTTGGTATGTAGTTTATACTTATACAAATTTGCTGAGATCTTCTTGTCACTCCATGTGCTTATACTGTATGGTTTGTCACTGGTTCCAGTTTACTAGAGGAATGAATCCAAGTATGGAACCATAGAATTGTCAGGACTGGAAGGGAGCTCAAGGATCATCTAGTTCCAACCCCGCTGCCATGAGCAAGGACACCTCACACTAGATCAGGTTGCTGAGAGCCACATCCAGCCTGGTAGTCTTCCAGAGACAGAGATTAGTAAGTCTGTAGCTATTCAACTAGTATGGTCATGTCACATTTCCAGGAAAAGTGAGACAAATGAGAGCTGGCATCCCTCAATAACCTTGAAAAGCTTCACATTTGGTAGATGAATAGTCTAGTTAAGCTAATCAACTTACTAATCATTTGAGCAATCACAAATTGTTTTGCTATAAACCTGCGTATTTTCAAATTCTAGTTAGCAATTTATCCTCATAAATTGTCGTTATAATTGGTTACTTAATAGACTGCAAAGAGTGGTGATTGATGGTGCCAGTTCAACTGGAGAGCTGTGACTAGTGGAGTCCCCCAAGGATCAGTGCTGGGTCCAGTCCTGTTTAATATCTTTTTCAATGACATTGATGAGGGCACAGAGTCTGCTCAGCAAGTTTGCTAACAATACCAAACTAGGAGGCTTGGCTGACATACCTGAAGACTGTGCAGCCATTCAGTGAGATTTGGACAGACTGGAGAGCTGGGAAAAGAGGAACCAAATGAGGTTCACAAGGATAAGTGCAGAGTCCTGTACCTAGGAAAGAATAATAAACTGCACCAATACAGGTTAAAAGGTGATCTGCTGTAGAGCAGCCCTGTGGAGTAGGACCTGGGAGTCCTGGTGGCCAGCGACATGCCTTTGTGGCCAAGAATGCTAATGGTATCCTGGGTTGCATGAAGAAGCGTGTGTCTACCAGATCAAGGGAGGTTCTCCTTCTCCCTCTACTCTGCGCTGGTGAGGCCTCACCTAGAATATTGCACCCTGTTCTGGGTTCCCCAGTTGAAGAGGGACAGGGTTCCACTTGAGAGAGTCCAGTGGAGGGCTACAAGGATGATGAATGACTGGAGCACTTGTGGGGAAAGGCTGAGAGACCTGGGGCTGTTTAGTCTTGTGAAGACTTAGCGTGGATCTAATAAATGTTTATAAATATGTGAGGGCTGGGTGTCAAGAGGGAGTGGATAGGCTCTTCTCAGGTGCACCCTGTGATAGGACAAGGGGAAATGGATGTAAACTACAGCACAGGATGTTCCACCTCAACATGAGTCTCCTCTGGAGATTTTCAAGACCCATCTGGATGTGTTTCTGTGTGACCTGTGCTAGATTTTGTGGTTCTGCTCTGGCAGAGGGGTTATATTCAATGATCTCCAAAGGTCATTTCCAACACCTGGCATTCTGTGATCTGTGATTTATCCTGGCCATAGTGCCTCTGTACCCTGAATTCTGCCATTCTCTAAGCTATATGCAAACACAGAGATCTACATCCAGCCTATAACATTCCAATTGTCTGGGAAGCAAATTTGGCCCATCCTCCACATCTCTGTGTTACAAATTTCCCATCTGAATATCTCTTATACTCTACCCACACTACTATTAATTGAGCTCTATCTTGAGGTCCAGAGCATCCCACATTTTATAGCACCTTAATTGTCCTCAACAGTATCTTGAAAAGTTTCACATCACTCTATAAGCACTTGTGTAGCACCTCACACTTTATAAGTCTACAGGGTCAGGGGACCATGACACAGAACTCCTCCACTCTGCTTCTCGAGAATGATAATCTCTGAAGCACCAGGCCTGAATTTTCTCCTATCATTTTAAACAGGACATAAATCACACATTTGATTGCACTTAAAAGTCTAGGGGAATGGTTAGAGTCTGGCCTCCAGGACACAAAGAGATACAATAGGTGTGTAGTCTTCTATATTATACTGTTGTGCTTTCCTCTATTAAAGAAATGCCAGCATTGCAAACATCTGGCAAATTTTTATGCTGATAATTCTTTTCTAGATTTCATTATTGCCCTGAAGCGCTATTACCACAATCTGGTAATAAGCTTGTGGCAATGCAATTATTACTCAGATGTGTAAAAGCACGTTGTAATAATACATTGAGTTGTACCCCTGCAGCTGCTGTGGAGATAGGAATAGCCACGTTTTGCACCACCATAATCACTCTTTAGCACTAAATGCACAAGCCTTTGTTATTATATTATGGAACTAGGCTCAGTTCTGCACAAATTGAAGACTTCATTATACAGAAACTTAGAAGAATCCATAGAATCATAGAATAGTTTGGTCTGGATTGGAAGGCACCTCTAAAGGTCATCTAGACCAGCCACCTTGCAATAATCATAGAATCATAGAATGGTTTAGATTGGAAGGAACCTCAAAATTTATCCAGTTCTGATCCTCCGCCACAGGCAGGGACACTTCCCACTTGAACAGGCATAAGAAGGGATATCTTCAGTTATATCAGAGTCCCTTCCAACTTGGCCTTAAATGTTTGCAGAGACAGGGCATATACCACCTTTCTGGACAACCACTTTGAATATTTTACCACCCTCATCAAGTAAAATTACTTCACTGTAGCTAGTCTGAATCCAGCCTTTTGTTTTGGTTTGGTTTTGTTTAAACCTATTATCCATTGTCCTGTTACAACAGATCCTACTAAAAAGTGTGTCCCTTTTTTTTTCTAAGCCCCTTTCCCTTAAAGTATGCCATAGGGTTTCCCTGGAGCCTTCTCTTCTTGAGGCTGAACAACCCCTACTCTCTCAGCCTTTCCATTCAGCTGAGGTGTTCCAGCTCTCTGTTCATTTTTGTGGCTTCCTCTGGACCAACTCCGACAGGTCCATGACCTCCTTGTTCTGAGGGTGCCAGAGCTGAATGAAGTACAGCAGATGGGTTTTCATCCAAGCTGAGTAATGCAGCAGAATCACCTCCCTTGACCTTGCTGGCCATGCTTCTTTCTATGCAGCCCAGAATACAGTTGGCAATCACCAGACAGTCTGTCATGACAGGACTATGTAAATAAAAACACTATTTTGAATCATTTTTCAGAGATATCTGTGTACAAAACTATGCATGATTCAGCATTGAAAACATCTTAAATATAGACTTGTAGTATTAAAAGTGTGCATGTATGTATACATAAAAAGTAATTGACAAAAGAAGTATTCTAAGCTACAGAATCAATTGGGCTTTGGATTATTGTCAGTTATACACAGAAACAGTGTGCCAGGTTGGAAGGGACCTTAAGGATCATCTGGTCCAGTCTTTCTTGGCAAAAGCACAGTCTTAAACAAGCTGGCCCAGCACTCTGTCCAGCTGAATCTTACGTGTCCTGTGTTGGAAAATCCACCACTCTCCTCGGGATTATTCCAACAGTTAACTGTTCTTATTGTGAAAAATTCTAATCAGAACCTCCCCAGGAGTAACTTGTACCCATTATCTCTGTTTTTTTCCCATATGCCTCCCTGTAGAAAATGAGTCTCCATCTTCTTTATAAACACCCTTTAATCGCTGGAACATGATAAGATCTCTCCTAAGTCTTGACCAAACCCAGCTCTTAGCCTTTTCTTATATGGCAGTTTCCCAGTCCTATAATCATGTATGTGGCCCTTCTTTGGGCCCTTCACTGGGCCCTTCACAGCCTGTCCACATCTTTTTTGTTATTGCTGAGCATGTGTGTTTAGACCAGGTGTGGTGTGACAAATGCTGAGTAGGGTGGGACAAGGTGATGACCTTGTTGATGCACCTCAGCATCCTGTTGGCTTTCTTTGCTGCTGCAGCAAGCTCATATTGATCTCATTGTCTGCTAGGATCCCTAGGTCTCTTTCTGGACAACTGCTTTCCAGCAAGGTAGACCTCAGCCTCTGCTGAACTTCTAAATTATGTTTTCCCAGGTGCAAGACCTTACACTTGTCCTCGTTGAACTTCATCAAGTTCTTGATAGCCCACTCTTCCAGTCTAATTAATATTCCTGTGGGGTGACTCTGTCTTCCAAAATATCCACTTGCCCATTTAGTTTGGTATTATCAGTAAACTTCATGAGGATACTCTCAATTTCCTCATCAGATCACTTATGAAGATATTAAACAGCATTGGGCCTAATATTCATCCCTGGAGGATCTCACTTATGGCAAGCTGCCAGTTTGTAAAGGAGATCCCTACCACCACCTTTCGGCTGCCACCTGTCGTACAGATCCCCACTCACCACAAGATCACTTGTGTAGACTGTAAACCATTTCTCTAGGTGGAGGCTTTAAAGAGAGATCCAGGTAGGCAATGTCATCACACATCAACTGACTACTTTGTCATAAAAGGTGATCGGATTTGCAAAGCATGATTTGCCCTTGGTGAGTCCATGCTGGCTTTTTCCAGTCTTGTGCTTCATTTGATATGTGATAGCTCTCAGGAGGATTAATTCCATAACTTTAACTGAGACTGAAGTAAGACTGATGGGCCTATAATTTCCTGGGTCTGCCTTCAGGGCCTTCATATAGATGAGAATAACATTAGCATTCTTCCAGTCCTCTGGGATGTCCCTCGTCTCATTATCTTAATTATCCTCAGTAGGTTTTTTTATGTGAGTTCTCAAAACACACACGTATTTTGATACAGAGGTGTAAAAGAAGTAGATGTGTAAAAGCAATAAACTTCACTTGAAAAAATCAGCTTCTTAATTTTTTCTTATTAGGATACACAGAAATAATCCATAATTAAGCTTATAGTCTGTGAAAACTCCCAATACTTAATGTGCAAAAAGTTGCAGGAAAAAATTGTGCTCAAGTTTAAGAAAACAAATGAAACTGAGTCAAAATCATTGCTAAAATAAGAAAGATAAAAAGATGTTATTTACCGTAGTAAGACTTCATTGCAGATTAATTATATTAGATCATTATGTATTTAATTAATTTGAAGATATCAGAACACTGGGAAAATGTTATGGTAGTCAAACTTAGTGGTTTTAAAATTTGAATCAGTGTTGATGCTGTCATTGCTGAATAAAAGCTATCTTGCATTTAAGCTGATGGTCTTAGGAAACAAATACAGGAAGAATAATGTGGTAGTTAAAGCAAAAATGTGTTCACTTGATCATCACAGAATCACAGAATTTTAGGTGCTGGAAGGGATCTTGAAAGATCATCCAGTCCAACCCCCTTTCCACAGCAGGATCAGCTATACCAGATCACATGGGAACACATCCAGGCAGGTTTTGAATATCTCCAGACAGAGGGACTCCACAATCCCCCTGGGCAGCCTGTTTCAGTGTTCTGTCACCCTCACAGTGAAAAAAATCTTTCTCATGTTTATGTGGAACTTCCTATGCCTCAATGTCCACCCACTGTCCCTTGTCCTGTCATTGGGCATCACTGAGCAGAGCCTGGCTCCATCCTCCTGACACTCACCCTTTACATATTTATAAACATGAGGTCACCTGTCAGTCTCATCCTCTCCAAGCTAAAAAGCCCCAGCTCCCTTCCTCTTTTCATATAAGGAAGACGTTTCATTCTCTTAATCATTTTTGTGGCTCTGTGTTGGACTCTTTAAGGCAGTTCTCCGAGGTCTTTCATGAATTGAGGGCCCCAGAAGTGGACACAATATTCCACATGCGGACTCAGCAGGGCAGAGTAGAGAGGGAGGAGAACCTCACTCAACCTGCTAGCCACAGCCCTTCTAGTGCCCCCCAGAATGGCATTGGCCTTCTTGGACACAAGAGCACATTGCTGGCTTGTGTCTGATTGCTGGTTGATCTACCAGGATTGCTGGATCCTGGTAGATCAACCTTCCATCTACCAGGACCCACAGGTCCTTTTCCCCTTCACTGCTCTGTAAGAGGTCAGTCCCCAGACTATACTGATATATGGGGCTGTTCTTACCCAGGCATCATCATCATGGCATATCATATGAAGGGAGGTGAAAGCAATGAGTAAAACACAGTTTACTTGTAGGCATTTTTGTTAATATCTTTTTTTTTTTTTTTTTTTGGCTTTTTTAAAAAAAAATTAAAATGTTNTTTTGTGCTATGCTAAAAAAAAATTCAAATGTTTAACCTTGGGGTTTTTTAGATTCTTCTGATCTCAATATAATGGTAATGATGTAGGAAGGCTTCCAGTTCTAGTCCAATTACACCACTCAAAAAATTATTCTCCTTTATAACCTCTCTAGTCTTCCTAATTCCGTGGCAAATATCCTTTATATACTCGTCACACCTGAATTTCATGAGTCGGTGCTTCAAGAGATCAAGTATGTGTGGCCAACCAGAACAAATGTAATGTCTTCAAGTTACAACTTTCAAGGTCACAAATACATAGCATGAAAAACATTCTTGATTTTTCAGTCACTGAATCACTAAGAAAACTATATTAATCTTCACTATTGCCCTTCCATTTCCTTCTTAAGACATAAATGTTAATTTTAGATTCCCAAACCCTTGAAATTAAATGAAATAAACCCCAGTTACTATTCAATGAGAGTTAATTTCTGCACCTAATCCTGCACCTAAAAGCTAATGAAAAGTTTAGAACGTTTAATGAGAGCAACAATTTATAGATAAATCTGTAACCAGAGAAACTGCTTATATAGTGTCAGGTCATGAAAAAAAACAAAAAAAGCAACTTTCATTTAGCCTATTTAATACCTACAATGTATATATTAGCATGTTTTTAAAAGCCTAATAATAATTATATGACAGTTTGGTTTTGCTAAACAACAAATATTTGAAAGATTTAGGTAAATGTCTTCATTTAAATTGTATGTAAAATTTAACAGATCTTACAAGTAATCCACCTATTTTATAAATACTTATGGCTAGCTTTAGCCTTGACTGTGAACAATGACTCATTTTTTGTAATATCTACAGCTTTCAGCTGTTAGAATCCTCAAACAGATACAGCTGTTGCAATCTATTTATGGCAAAAGAAAAAAAATACTACCTACCACTATTAGATATTTTTCCTTTAGAAGGAAAAGACATTTTATTTTTTAATAAAATTCTGCTCTTGTATTAAATTATCTTATAATATGACATTGAATTCAGAACCTTGAATGTGTAAAGTTAGTTTGTAGCATATCTGGTGCCCAGAAATACATGGGAAAGCCAGAGGTACTTATCAGAGCCCTTCACAAATTGTGCCTGAAGAGAAACCACTGAACTATTGGAAAGTATTTATCAGGTTCATTAAATATTAGGCTTAATAGTGTAGAGCTATAAGCCACAATGGGACTAATTTGCATAGAGATGTCCAGAAGGTTATGCGTGTGTGTATAGCTGCTTAACATCTCCAATAGCTTTACAGGTCAAGAAGCATGGATTGGAAAGCCTTATGAACAATTCTGGCTTCACTGGATTTGTACTTGTCCAAGGGAGGTAGCTCCCTGTAAAATTCCTGAGCGTCTGCAAAGACATCAATATGAAGCAAGGCAGAAGTGGAAGGAGGTTATGCTCCCATTCTTCCTAGAGGCACAGCTAAGGACATATATATACCCACTAAAATGGCCCTAGAAATTTGACCTGAGCATCAATCAAATGTTTTATCAGCTCTGGGAAATGACAGAAGTGAAGGAGTTGCTCTGTAGTGCTTTAGGTGTTTAATAAACATGTGGATGAGGAGCTCAGGTGTTTAATAGACACTTGCATGAGGAGCTCAGGGCCATGGTCTAACAGTTGCATACAGGGACATGTTATGTTGCAGTTGGGCTTGATGATTTTGAGATCTTTTCCAACTGGGAGGTTTTATAATTCTACAACATAGATTATAAAACAGTAAGAAAAGAATCAACCCAGAGGTTAAAGTATAGCATATATGTGTGTTTACTTTTTTGGAAATGTGTTAGCATAATTTCAAAGTAGAGAGCATTATTTAATAAAGCAGATGTGACCTGTGCAGGTGTCTGTATAAAAAGGGGCATGGAAGATGAATTTTACTTAGTTGAAGTACTAAACACAACAGAATTGTGATTAATGCAGAAGTATTATTCTGTTCTTGTACACAGTAAGGGAAACACAGAACAAGAGGGAATGGCCTCAAGCTGAGACTGGGTAGGTTTAGATTGGACATTAGGAAAAAGGTTTTCACAGAGAGAGTGGTCAGGCACTGGAATGAATTGTCTGGGCAGGTGGTTGAGTCATCAATCCTGCATGCATTTAAGGGTCATTTGGGTGTGGTGCTTAGGGATATGGTTTAAGGTGAATCTTACAAAGTAGGGTTATAGGTTGGACTCGGTGATCCTGAGGGTCTTTTCCAACCTGGATGTTTCTGCGATTCTGTGATATTCTCCATGCTTTCAAGCTCACTAGAGCCAATAGCCATTTTCTAACCCATGATGACAGATATAAGGTATAAGGGTGCTAAAAAATAAGAACCCAATTTCACCACCAAGATATAGATGGAAGCCTTTGGCACACAATGTAAGCAATTTTCCTTTCTGCTAAGTACTGGAAAAGCCAAAACTACTTCTGCATGTATCAATAGCTTCAGGAGACTGGGTATCCATGGGAGTTAGTAAAATAGGTTATAATAGGTTTTGAGGTCATTGGCTGTTCTGGGGGCTCTGCTGTGTTAGTGTAAACATTCACAAAGAAAAATTCAGATCTGAATGTTATAGTCACACACACAAAGCTCATAGCCCTACAGAGGGTTGAAAAATATGTCTAAAACAGAAGGTCCTGCTGCAGGGTGTAACAAGCCTGATTCAGCTGCAATCTGCTGGAAGTTTCCGTTTGATTGATGGTCATTTTGCTTCTTAAACTATGAGTGTAGTCATGTTTTGCAGGGGAAATGCTTGAGACTCATGCATATAGGAAATCCCTATGTACTTTCTAAACTGCTTTTCAGGGAGTTAAAGTTTTCAGTTCTAGAAACTTTCCAGTAGTCCTCAAAGATACTATACTTCTAAGAGATTCTGCTCACCATAAGTGGAAACAGATAATTTAAAAACTGGTAGGAAAAAATATTTAATTTAATATTGTGTTTTTAAGTACTGTGCAATTTATTATTTATCCATTTCATAGATTATAAATCATTACCTAGTAAACTGAAAGTAATTAATGTGCGCATATTAATACACATGTGTGTCAGGAAAATAACAATCTTGGATACATTCAGATACTGGATCTATTAAATAGAGGACAGAATGTGAGACCTGCTAGGTCTTCCTCATCAGCAATTTTCAGTTAGTATTGATGTAACTTTAAAATGATGCAATGTATCACAATAGGTTAGGGAGAAATTTTATCCATTAATTGCTTTTTGTTATTAACTCCTGTCAAACTCACATACCATGTTTAGTTTCTTATTTATTGCTTATCTGTGAAAACAGTCACTACCTAACAGAAATGAGTTTTCACTGCAGAAAAGCTGAGTGAAGAAACACTGTATAAATTAGGATTGATGTGGTACCTGTTAGACTGATGCCAGCACATGCACTGCAACATTTCTGACAGTTTTCTGCCATTCGATCTTTGCAAATTAAGGGTAAACTTGGAGCTAGTAGAATTTTTTCCATCATTGGAAAGATAAATATCATAGCATCATAGAATGTATTTGCTTTAAAAATTGTCTAGTGCTAACCATGCTACCATGTAAAAGGACACCCTACACTGGATCAGATTGCCAAAGCCCTGGCCAGCCAGGCCTTGAACACCTCCAGGTCGGAGGGCTCCACAACCTGCCTGGGCAATCTGTTTTAGTGTTTCCTCATCTTCACTATAAAGAATTTCTTCCTAATATCTCATTTAAATCTATTCTCTTTCAGATAAAAAACATTAACCCCCATTCTAGCACTACGCTCCCTGATAAAGAGTTCATCCTACCTTTCCTGGAGCCCCCCTTTAAGTACTGAAAGGCTGCTATAAGGTCTTCCCAGAGTTTTCTCTTTTTCAGGCTGAACAATCCCAACTCTCTCAGCCTGTCCTCAAAAGAGAGGTGTTGCATTGTTCTGATCATCTTTGTGTCCTTCTTCTGGATCCATCTGAGAACTGTTTTCTGGGTTGCAACTGCACATTGCTGGCTCATGTCCAGCTTTTCATTTACAACACCCCGAAGTCTTTCTGGTCTCAACCAACTCATTGCTCATCTTTTTTTTTTTTTTTGTTTTTTTTAATCTTTGTTATGAATCTTTGCCTCTAGAAAGTAAAATAAATAAATAAAATAAATATAATCTTGTTGCAATTATTAATTTTTATTACTGTTAATAATCGCGGGGGTTTCGGGAATAGTTCCCCGGGGTTCTTTGGATGTTCGGTTGGCAAGAATAACTACACAAACTCACTTAAAACACTGAATTAAACAGTTTAAACAGTCAGAACTTAGGAAACAGAGAGCCTAATACAAAAGCAATCCTAACTTCGGGTGAAAATACTCACGAAAGCGCGCTGGATACAGTGCTTTTCCTGAGAAACAGGAAAGAGAAAGAGCTTGTCCCAAATAAAGGGGAAGAGAAGGAGGTTTGCCTTTGCCGCCTTTGCAATACCCTGTGCTGCCGCTGCTCGCTGCAAAACATGTGGCTGCTGCTGCACGGGGTGCGGAGACATCTGTTCCTCACGGCGGTGGTGGAGAGAGAGAGAGCTAACGGCCAGTTGCACCCGCTTAAATACCTCATTAGGAAAGCGTGGAACTGACCAATAGGCACTTAGCGTCCATTGTCTGGGCAATTGGTTCAGAGGTCCCGCGCCCAGGGGTGGGTCCTAACACCCGGAGAGACAGCACAGATCACCTGACTCTTGCACATGACCTGTGCATGTGGCCCAAGACTTCCTGGTTCCAGAACCACACGGTGTTGCCCTGCAACCCACCTCTGGACCTTACAACGGAATGGGGAGGGGAACCGCAGTAAGTGCACCAACTCTGGGTAGTAATTATGCCCATACCAGGACAAATCTACATACATACAAGGACAATGCTGACTGCATAGGATATAAAAAATGGTGTTATTGAGTTACCATTCATGAATAGATATTTGCCATGGCTTCCTTCTGGTTTACGACACCTGTGCAAACATCTATGAACTGTAAAATAACTTTAATCTGAATTCCTCACTAAAGTAGTACCACAATGTCTCCAAAACACATTTACATTATTGCATAAGCCAATGCAAATTAATGAAACTTTTGCCTAAATAGAAGTCTTCTGTAACATGACTTGGCCATTGGAAATGAAAGATTTGTCACTAATCTGGGATCCTTTTTGTGTAACTAATGTAATTTTAGAATAATACAGAGCCTTGGGAAGTTCTTGGCAATTTCCTCCCCATCCATATGAAATGCAGGCTGTTACAAAAACACACTGCTGAGGCTTCCAGCATCACACGACAGCAGAAAACTCCGTCATAATTATCTTTGCAACATAATGCATTCTGATTACCTCTGTACAGCAATTATATAAAATAACAGAGCTCTTAAGGGGCTATCACTGAGTCACAGACCTCGTGTGAATAATTTATGTAGAATGAAGTAGAAAAGGGCCACCTATTAATTAAAAGTAAACTCTGGAACACTCTTAGAGAGTCGCTCCAAAGATTAAAAACTACATTACTGATTCCTCCTTTCACCTAACTTTTGACTATATGCAAAAGTATGGCTTTACCCTTTCTCTTAGAGGCTATTGAAGAAGTGGTTGTTGTGTTTCTCTCTTTTAAGAAAATCATGCATGTGGCTTTTGATTCAATGTAAAAATGTTTGCTGGATTATCAGTTTTTACCAGAAAAGAACTACTCATAGGTTAGTTTGAAAATGATCTGGTTTTTGTGTCCAGTTTTGGGCTCTCCAGTTCAAGAGAGACAGGGACCTGCTGGAGAGAGTCCAGCAGAGAGCTGTGAGGATGACTCGGGGACTTGAGCATCTCCCCTACAAAGAGAGACTGAGAAACTTGGGGCTGTTTAGTATGGAGAAGAGAAGACTGAGAGATCTTAGCAATGTATAAAAATATCTGAGAGACGTGGGTGTCAATGGATGGGGCCAATCTCTTTCTGCTGGTCTGCAGCAATAAGACAAGTAGCAACAGCTACATATTGGAATATAGAAGGTTTCACATCAACATCAGAAGAAATTTCTTTACAATGAGGGTGACAGAACACTGGAGTAGACTGCCCAGAGAGGTTGTGAAGTCTCCTTCTCTGGAGACTTTCAAATCCCGCCTGAATGTGTTCCTGTGTGAACTACCCTATGGGATCCTGTTTTGGCAGGGAGATTCGACTCAATGGTCCCTTCCAACCTCTAAATTTCTGTGATTCTGCTATTTTGTGATCCTAAACTATGCAGGAATTAGTTGAATGTCTTGCCAGCCTCCTTCATCCAAGGAAGGCATTGGACAAATTGATTTTCTTCTTGTGAGAGACAACTCTATTGTGCTAGAAGTGGACCCAGTTTTTACCTATTGCATCTGTCTTTGGAGTTTAAGCTATTTTCTCATTGTACAGGATCCAGATCAATAAAGGCTCTGAAGATATGGACAGAGCTGTTGAGATGGTTGTAGGCAGTAACATTGAACAATTGCACTGTGCTCCCAAAGCTTTCATTATCTGAATCCAGATGCTTCCAAGTACAGATTTTACAAGACATTTCTAAAAACTAACATTTTTAAGCCCAGCAACCTCATTTCTCAAATATCATTACTGAAAAGGCAAAAAAGGTACTTTGTGTACCTCTGCCCCCCATTTTAAAACTTCAGTACAGCTAGCCCAGTAGTACTATTTGTTCTTTACTTACAGTTCAAGGGCCCAGCCTTTTGAACTAGAAAAGAATTCGGGATGAAAGTCGAAAGAAACCAAGTCCTTTCTCAGTCTTGGATAGACTTTACATAATTTCAGAAGTGCATCCAGCAGTTCATCATTATTAAAATTAGGTTCCAAGTTTACTAATGATCACAGGCAAAGTTGAAATGATCCAGTTTACCAGAGTTTAGAAAACTTTCATGTTAAGAAAATGTAAATTTTTTCTTGCAAATGACAATGAAAATGTAAGCAATAGTGAACAGCAGCAGTTTTGCTATTCAGATACAGCCTGCCTCACGTCTGGCTGATTATTCCGTTGTAAGTATTGTATATACATTATTTAAATGTAATTTCATTCACACCAGAGCATTTCATAACAACGTACTCATTTTAATTACTTTCTCCCTCAGGACACAATTATTTTTTTACTTCAGCTTCTTATTGTGATTAACTTAGTTCTACTAACATTTAAAGTGTATTAATATATTTTCTATTTAGCACTTTGTCCTCTAATACTTCAATATTGCAAAACATGTTTCAGAATATTTTTAAAAAATTATTTACTAAACAAAAAATAATTCTTTTTTTTTCTTATTCTGAAATATGGAGTAGTGTAGAGATTTTGTAATTCTAAACGTGGTTAAATTCAAAGAAAAAATAAGATAACTTTAAATAAATAGATTTGGGGAGGGGGAACATGACATCCTTCTCATATTGTGAATTCACATTTTGAAGATGACGTCACAATAATAAATGGGAATTTAATCTTTTTTTTTTTTGTTGTTGGTGGAGATTGCTATTTACAAAGTGGCACTGCAGACACATAAGTAAATCTCTGATTGCCAATATTTTTTTTAAAAATTGCTTCTGTCTTGTAGTTGAACATGGGCCACTTAGTTTACCATATGATTCTTTTCCCTCACAAAATAGGCTTATATAACTGACCTCGAAATTAAGTTCTTTCAGCTAGATCAGTGAAATAACTGCATAAGAGGCTTAAAAAGATTTGAGACTCTTAATTAAGTAATGAAGATTTTATTACTAATAACCTGGCTCCTTGAGCTATTGTTTCACTAACAACATCAGAGTTCATAGGAGTTGACAGAACTGTGTTCACACTGCAGTAACTGCAAATGTGAGTCTGAATCATTACTGCTACAATACTTCACAGGGCTTTCATCTAAGTCACAAAGGCTGCCATCCAGTACTGTCTCAGTGTTGCATTTCTAAACACTGTGGGTTCTCCAGTGGTTAAAATCCACATTATTACTGACAGGTTGGGAAAGAAAATAACAAGTTTTGTTGAAGTGCTTCGAACAGTAATAAGAGGCTGCTATGTACAGATTATAGATGTATTTGAAGCTGTTTGAAGGAGTTTTCCAGAATGGCCTCCACATCCAGCAAATATAAGAAAGCTCATTAGTAGTGAAATGCTTCCTGTACTTTGCAGAATTGCCTGTGAGAAAGAAAAAAAAATACTGGAATATCTTCTTGGCTTTGCAGGAAACATGTTAGGAACCTTTCATAGAGTTCAGAGGGCCACAAAGGTGATCCAAGGGTTGGAACACCTCTGCTATGAGGAAAGGTTGAGAGAGTTGGGTCGTTCATCCTTGAGAAGACTCCTGGGGTGACTTTATATCTGCTTTCCACTACATGAAGGGATCCTACAGGGTGGAGTGGAGAGGGACTTTTCATAGGGTGTCTGACAATGGGACAGGAGGGAGTGGATTTAAGCTGAGTGAGAGCAGGTTTAGACTGGATTTTAGCAAGAAGTTCTTCAGTACAAGGATAGTGGAACTCCAGAATAGGCTGCCCAGGATGGTTGTGAATGTTTTCTCTCTGACAGTGTTCAAGCCCAGGGTGGATGAGGCCTTGTGCAGCTGAGTCTAGTTGAGAGCTCCCCACGGTGGGGAGATTAGAGTAGATGGTCTTTAAGATCCCTTCCGACCTAAGCCATTCTGTGATTCTATGAAAAGCTCCCATGGTTATTTAATTTATACTTGACCTCATTCTTATTTTCATGAAGACTATTAAACCCACCTTTGCCACCATAAAGGGTTGTGAAATTATGTGAAAAAGATGCATTTTCTTCCAGCTAAAAATCTCCTTGAACAGATAGTGTGGTATCAGCCTTTGTGTAAATGAGAATCATGTTTGAGTTAATGAAAATTTTGCTATTGCTGTCTTTTTTTTTTTTTTGTCCTTTCTTTTAATATTTTAACATGTGTTTAATAAGATCATTAAGTTTCACCTGCTGGGAACTGATTTCTAGACATTAATGTCCAGAAAATAAATTAACTTTTTTGAAAAGTCTTAAGTGCAACCCAGCTCAAACAATTCCTCCTTCCATGTAACATATTTATATGCAGTCAAAATACATTGTTTCCCAGAGCTGATAATAGCTTTTGAAGCTATAAACTGATTGCAGTCCTACAGGAGGCAGCAAATAGTTGGTTATTTGTATATTGGTTTTAAAGAACAACCTTGGGAATGTCCATCAACACAATTTTCCATCATTAGCCCTGTGGCTGCCTTGTGGAAAACCTCTGCTTCCCACCCACACGCAGCTAAGATTTCTACTAACATCCCAGTGTTAGTAGAAATTTGGCATGCTCAGCTGCCAGATTCATGCTGTTAGGTTTTCAGATCTTGAAACAACTGGTGGATGTTTTCTAGTCACTTTGTACTTACATAGAGGAGTGCAGCAAGATGACAAAACCTGTGGCTTGTAGGAGCTAGAACATCACACAAAGGACAAAAGTAGCTGCTCATAATGCTCAGTCAGGTGTCTGCCTGCAGCCACCACCTCCAGGAAAAACTCTACTCCTCCCCATAGTTAGCATGTCTTAGCAATCCCATTTAACTGTGCAAAATGCTGCTTCACTCTTCCCATTTTCTCTTTCACCTATTCCACAGGTCTTTGTGCTCCTAAATCGTTAGAGCTTGTAACTACAGTTGAATTGTTATGGCACTTCTCTGCACAAAACTTTCCCCTGAAATTAGGAAAGTGATGTGCAGAAAGTTGTGCTGCTTATTTCTCGAAGTCCTTTTCCTGGTAATTTTTAACAATGGAGCTGTTTTCTGTTGCCTACAGCAAAATAGTAGCTATTACCATGAAAAATATTTCATTAGGAAATTGAATTACCTTTTAGGCTTTAAATACAATTTCTTAGAGTCCCTTTTTCACAATTTTATTTTAGGTAAACTGCAACTCACCCATGTTCCCTTTACTAACAATGTCCTCCTTCTCATTCTAAATCACAGTGTACTGCTGGTGATTATATTCCCCAGTAAGAGTCCTGTCAAACTCAGATGTGAATAGACCTTGAAGAAAAGGAAATGCATTGACCAGAACTTAAAATGTCAGTTTCACTTTGTGTTCAGATGATGATGGATATTCTTTTAAATATTACCTTGCCAGTTCCCTGTTGGAAAAACTACAAAGTTGTGTAGTAGACAAAGTCTGGTTTGCATGCAACGATGCTATTCTGTTGTATCTACTGGTGTATGTGGGCCTACCATTAAACCCCCTAAAATTTAATGATCTTTTAATCATCCTTCTATTTACTTCATTGCTTTCTTTTATCTCCTTAAAAAAAGAGTATGACTACATTTGTAATTTCAACAACTTGGGTCTGAATTATGTGTACAGCATTATAACTTTTACTGCTAAAGGCCTTATGTCTCTCCTTCTACAAGCTTTAGTGGGGATTTTTCATTCATTAATCATTAGTGTATGATTTTAAGACTTGGTTTCAATTCCTAGCATTGCCATCAACTGATTTTTTTTTTGGATAATAATTGCAGTAACCTGAAGTGTTAAGGATAGCCTAATACTGCATGGCATGTGGCTGTAGGCACTTAACAGAACTAAGACGTGCAACTTTGGACTTTCTTTCCAATTTACTTAGCAGATGCAAGATTTTTCAGCCTTTAGAAAGTGCTGGAAAGGAGCTTGTTATCAACAGATAATGAGGAGAACTGAAAGATATTGAAGAACAGTGAAGTGACTAGGAACCTTGTTGCCTCCAAAAGCTTTATGTTTGGGCTAAAGGGTTCTGTTTCTCTCCTCTTTCACATTTTAGAACATCCTAGCTCAGAAGATAAATAAAGTTAACCTAAAGAAAATTAAATCATATGTGAAGCTCTGTTATTGGAAGCGAGTGCCCACAACATGCGACATGCTTGTTGCTATGTTTGCAATTGCCAGTGGTCATGTAACTGTAAGGATGTGAGTTGGATGATGTGTAAATATGGTTGATTAATCTGGATTGATCCCTAAATAATGTCTACTCTTCCCATACTGAAAACATGAACAGGTAAACCAGCATTACAGACAGAAGCAAGATGCCAGTTTATAGAAATAACTTCTATTGAAAAAAAAAACACAAACATTTAATTTGGTGAATATGATTTTCCTCCCTGCAATGATATGGTGGTTCTGATTAATTAATGAAAGATGATTTTTCAAAATAAATATTGTTTATCAGTTTTGATATTCAAACTTTTCCACCCTCAACCACTAATTTTAATAATAAACTGGTTCTTTTGTAATGGTCATGGAACGCATTACATAAACAATCTAGATCTAGTATTAACTATCAATAGGTATAAACAATTGAATATCAATTGAAATTAATTAACTCAAAACTGGAAGAGAAGTTTCTTGCAGTTAGTTGCCGCTTGGCCACTAGATGGACTCAGGGCCCCTCTGCAGAGGGCAAAAGCTAGGTAAATGCAAAGCTTAAGGTATTTACTCACAAATATTATTTCTATACTTGCAAGGCTAGTAATGAATTGAGACAGTACTCAGAACACTTGCAGGGAGTTCTGTCAATTGCCTTTCTGGACAGTCTGGCCTCTGGATCTTGCCAAGACTTCTGATTCACCCCAAGCTCCCCAGGCTGCTAAGTGAAGGAGAGGAGGCAGACAGTTTCTGACCTGGTCCTGGCTTTTGACAATCTGTGTCTCTTAGGGCTTACTCGTCTTTGGGGATGCAGGGCTGCTCCAGCAGGTGCAGGCAGATGTCTTGCGATATGTCTCAGCAGGTGTGTGTCACACTGGATGTTGTATTCAGCTATCGTGTGAAAGCAATTAGAGTTGCTGCTGGTAAACCCAAAATAGTTCCAGGCTGGAATAAAGCTTATATTGCTATATATAATAATGCATTATCATTGTTGGTAGGCATCACAGGCACACATACACCAGTAAAGCACAGAATATCAGTTAAGCATGGAATAATGGGAAAAGGACTTTGTGTTACCTGGTTGCCTGTTTATGTATAAATGCCTGAGATTGTTGGGACCTTTGGATATATTTAGCTTATCCAATTAGGGTGGCAGTAAGCCAAACTTTACCAAATTTGGGTGAAGCCACAGGTCTGCTATTCCCATATGGGGAGAGAGCATAGTCCTAGCACAAGTTTAGCACAAGGCAAGCATGTGCATGTTGTTAACCATCGGATGCAAACAGGAGTAAATCAAGTTGGGCAAGCCAGAGTGCTCAGACTCTATGGTGCCAGGTCTTTTGTCCTTTTTCCTGTGGTTGCTTCTTCCCAAACAGAAGGAAGGAGAGCAGAAACACATGTCTGAACAAGCCAGCACATGTGTAGGCCTATTCCGACCCTTCAGGTCTACCACGACACTGCCAAACAATTTACTTACAGTAAGAGGAGTGCTTATCATAGAATCATAGAATGGTTTAAGTTGGAAGGGACCTCAAGTTTTGCAATACTCTCTAAGTTTTGCAATACCACCATTCTCTTTCCAAAGAAAGAACAGTTTAATGTTGTAATGAAGCTTTTTTTTGCTATGACAGTCTAAGAAATAAATCATAAAGCATCAAGAAGATGGAATAATTGCAGCTGCCATTCCCAAAGATTTTTTCATTTCAGGTCAAGTAAGATAAATTACCAACACCCCTTTAAAGTCTTTCTTATGCTGTTTATTACTGATGCCTGTACAGGTAGAGGTTTCAGTGCAAGATGAGGCTGACAGACCGGCTTACATTATAACATTGTGCTTATATATTTATGTGTGTATATATATATATGTATGTGAGGAATGGCCATTCACATGTTTGTGGAATTTCTGGCCTTTTCTTTTTGCTAGCTGTCTGATGTTCTTCTTCCTTAACTGTTCAGGTAGTCTGTGCTGCTGATGAAGACCTATAAAATATTCAGACACCCTTCCCATCCTCTGTAGGTCTGCTTCTCCCAGTGATTTTTGAAGGCATCTCATTCAGTGCTGCAGGAAAGGAGAAAGCAGAAATCAGCATAACTCATTCATGAATGTAAGACAGCGCAGGAAACATCCCTTCATTAGCAGTGATCAATCATTCGTATGAAATTGCTGGCAAATAGATATACTTACTGGACACATCTGTATCTGGAGATTTTCTAATGAACCTCAGGAAATGAAGAACATATTTTCTGCAGAAGAAAATTCTGTATTCAATGGTTTCTTCATATCCAGAGGAAAAGATCTACCATCAGTATTCAGCCCTCCACTTTTACTATTAGTCTTTGGCTAAAACAGCCATTTATACAGGGTGAGAGAATTTGGTTCACTGAATATTTCATGTTATTCTATCAGCTTGTGCAAAGCTTCTCACACACAGGGATAAGTGCAAACCCTTAACTGTTAAGTCTGTGCATCTCACCTTAGACTTGTGAAGAGAGTTTCACTGGAATTGATAAGGCTAAAGAAACAGAGTGATTCTTAAGACCAGTTTTGTGTGCTGAATTTCATCATTTAATGAGTTGCAGGTGGCTCAACTAACTTAGAAATAATTTAGACCCTTTATAAATTTCCTTTGAAACTTGGAAATATACAGGAATGAATAAGAGATCAGAGAGGTGTGGGTTCAAGAAACTTTGCAATAGGCAATTGCATTTTTAGGATATCTATTAATTTCTTCATTACTGAGGGGAATGAGAGTTTTAACATCATCCCTGATCTTTTTATATATATATATATATTTTTGTTTTATTCATAATTCTTTGGGGCTTCATTGGCACATGGATTAGGAATGTCTAAAGATAGAAGCAAATGTAAATATGGAGACTGTGCACACAAATGCCAGTGGTTGTTTTCAGATACATCAAATCTATAATAAATTATATTGTTATCCCTTCTCCACCTTTAGGTCTAATGAGGATTATTATTCACTTCTCTAAACCTTTTTTTTCCTATGATTTTAATATACAGGTGAATATTAGGTGAATTAGGTAAATATTTTTACAATGAGCTCCTTTTTTGGGGGGTCAGGAAAAAAACAAAAAAAAATGTGTAAATGTATATTTATTTTGGCTGCCTATGTGATCTGCTGTAATTACTTTAGTTGAAACTATTTCTTCCTGTTGGTAAAAGGAATTTTGAATTTTTCCCACAGGAAATCTTTCATGGCAATATATCCGTCTTCACTAATTGTCTTTAATATAATTTAAATCACATTTCCAAACAGGCAGAATATTGTACCTGTAATCTTCCTTTCAGTTTTGTTTCACATTGTGTGTTAGCTTGTAATATTGTGGTGGTTTAGCAGTTACCTGCCCATCCCCACCCTTTGATATAACCCAGGCTAGAACTCAGAATGGCTGGAAGTTGGTAAATGAAGCTTTGTATTTACAGCTATGCTCAATATACAAGCAGATATTTACAATGTATAACAGATATATACAGTGAAAAAGTAATGCAGAAACACCACACCCCTCCCAGAGATCAAAATCCCTAAGAGGGGTTTTCTAACCACCTCTACCACCTTTCCCCCCTTCCCCAATCTTATCTCACCAGCTGTTGATGCAGCAGATAGGCAAAGGTAGATTGGCTGGAGGGAATAGCAGTAGGAAAAGAATTAGTGGAATTATTGAGAATTAGCTAGAAAAGGCAGGGACAAAGGAACCATGCAAGAAGCAGCCACAGCCCAGAGAGGCCTGGAGCAGTCTGACTTATCTATATTTGGGTTACAACTCTTAATTTATTTTTTTTTTCCTCTTCTCAGTAAAGGTCTGACGGAGGTAACATCATCTGTTTTCCTTTCTCAGCCTATAGTCTAATTTTCTCAATCAAATCCTCCAATTAGTTCAAACTAGCACAAATATTATTTAAAAGCTGGCATTGATTGAAGTTGACTGATATGTTGATTTTCTCTATCCTGTTTTTACAAGGAAATTCACTTCATTTACTATTGAATGTTTCTGAAATAGGATTTAATGTGAAACCCCTGTGGGTAATTATATGAATAAATGCAGATATTAGCATTAATTTCACTTGAGATACCTTTTGTTTCTTTTCATGGTCTTTTGGGGCTTTCCCAACTACATTTTCTTAATGATAACAAGCAGTAGAAACTCCACATCCTACCAATAAGGATCCAGTAAGGGTTTCTGATATGTCCTAGAAAAACAGCAAACATAAAAATAAGCAAATACATGACAGGGCAGAAATGCCAGACATAAACTTGCTGTAAGTATTCATTGTATCAAGAAGATGGTGCTAGTCTCTTTCCAGTGGTGTCCTGTGATAGGGCAAGGGGCAATAGATGCAAACTGGAACACAGGAAGTTCCACTTCAACATGAGGAAAAACTCTTTATTGTAAGGATGACAGAGCACTGTAACAGCCTGCCCAGAGATGTGGAGTTTCTTTCTCTAGAGACTTTCAAGACCCATCTGGTTGTGTTCCTATCTGACCTACTCTAGGTGATCCTGCCTTGACAGATGGCTTGGACTCAGTGATCTCCAAAGGTCCTTTCCCACCCCTACTATTCCATGATTCTGAGTCTATTCTATGAGTATGATTCTATGATTCTGTGTTTTGAGGGAAATGGCTACAGTCTTTATTATTAAGAAGAAATCTGTTGATGACAACTTCGGTAGCTTCAGATTTATGGGACATGAAAGGGGTCCTCTACATTTTTTTATTTTTTAATAGAAGTGAAAATATGAGCCATAGTCTGTTCCAAGTCAGTGTTTTTAACATAGAAGTACCTCTGAGAAATATGAAGCATTCTGAAGCTGGAACAAGGAACAGAATGGGTCCAGAATACCTGATTAGCCATTTATGCACATGAGGCTCATTAGTATAGGTTGGCAATATATATCTAAAGTGCAGGTGTTCAAATTATTTTACAGACAGGTCAATCCTCATGGCATGCTGAGAGCTGTCAGGAGGTATGCAAGAGTGTTGGAAGATGTAGGAGCTTGACCTATTTCCAGATGAATGCTGAACACTTGTAAATGGGCAGCACTGATGTGCAAAATGTCGTGAGGTGGGAGGAGCTCAAGAGCTGCAAATTTTCATGCAGGAAGGACAAGAAACTTTGTAAATTTGGCACAATTGAATGCATTCCACTTGGAGAATAATTGTCTTCAGTAAAGTCCTTTGAAAGCTTTGAGAATAGACTTTTCCTATTGATGCTGTGTGTTTTGAGTGCCTGATTCATCAAGCTTTTTAAGAGATAAATTTGTGGGGGATTTTGTGGTAAATATAGTGAAATAAGAAATGAAATAAACATTTTTACACTGGTTCTAGGGCACTTTTATTTGTGGGAGAGTTCAAGAAAAGACAACCTAAGATCCCATGTTTATAGCTATTTTGCTGTTGTAATAGTTTGTTTTGTTTGGACTTTTCTTTTCATCAGGACTTTTTTTTTACAAAAAGTGAGATATTTTTTACAAAAAGTGAGATATTATGCTACATATATTCAGGTAACTAGAGTGCATTTCATAATACACATTAATAATCTGTGAAAGAAGCTCTTCAAAACATTGCCTCCTGCACTATTTAATCATCAATTTGATGGTTAAAAAAGTTAATAAGGCCACTCTTTTAATAAGCTAATAAAGCTGAAAAGTATCTATGAGAACACGGACGTATAGGGCTAAAATATTACTGGCAACTGGGATTTGACTAATGTCTACGTTCAGTGTTGAGTCTAATAGTTTGCATGATGACAAGGGAAATTAGATGGCACATCCCTTCCCAAGAGAGCTGCAGAAGAGCCATCCTAATTTAACACCACCTGGAGATGATCAGCTTTCAAAACTACAGATGTATGTTTACAACAAGTTCTGACAATTCCCACATAGGTAGCTTTCACTTTGGCTTAGTCACGTAACAATTAGGACAAAATGTCAAGTCATTATACTGAAAAATAAACATACCTCCCAAGGGAGAACACATATCCACTGCTTATTTCAAGGTCTGAGAGCCAGAGGAGCTTCTGAGCGAGGTTCATCAGTGCCAGTATCTCAGCTCTTGAATAGCTAGTGTCAAGCACGTGGTAGCATTAAAATGCAGGCCACTCCTTTCTGAGCAGCAGAGATGAGATGAATCACTCAAAAAGGTGCATTTTCCTTAGTATCTGTTGTCATTCACACAGTTGTGATTAATGTTTGCAGAATTTTGCTCATGCAGAAATGTTTCATAAATAGCAAAATGTGGTTTTTCCCACTGCATATATGATAGCCCGATGTGAATAATGTTATATATATAGACACTGACTTTTAGATCAGTGATACAACAGCAACAAGGTCAACAACAAGTTAAAGTCATGCTCACTTTCTCATTGTCAAGATAAAAATGAGCCATAGCTCTCAGTTTGGTTCCCAGGGAGCATTTCTTTTCCTCAGCTGAACATCACAGCTCCAGACTCAACAAATTGTTTTCCTTGTTGGTATTATCAGCTGAACTGCAGAGGATTGACAGAAAATGCAGAGTGACTCTCCTGCTCTAAAGGTGGTTTATGCAGAGAAAAAGATGTGATTTTTGCAAAAGGACTTTTATTTTAGGGAATTTACATTGCTACTTCTTAAAAAATATATATAGAGAGATAAAAGTCTTTGGCTATCCACCTAGCACTTGGTCAAATACTAAAAAGATGGAAAATGAGTAATCAAATAGCTCTAAATAGGCCACATTCCCAGATGGATGTTGCAGATCTGAGGATTTGGCCCACTGCACACATAAAGCTCTGTAAAAATATTCATTTATGTAATCAATCAATCAATCCATTTGTTGGGTCAGAACTTAAAAAAACCCTCTCTGCCTAATAATAAAACTGCTGTGTCTAGACCAAGCTATTAGCTCGGAATTGTGTGTGAGTTTTGTTTTGGATATCATTTTATAGTAATGTCTTTCATTTCAAAGTTAACAGTGCCTCATGATTGCCTGATGATCTGGGCTGAATCTAATTTTAACCAGGATGGGTTTTGCTTTGTCCTCATTTTCCAATAATTAAGAACAACAGAAAATGTACCATGACATTGTTATTCAGCTGACAGACATTTTTGCAGCCTTCCTGAAAGGTATTCCTTAAAACCAAAGGAATTTAGATTTTATTTTCTTCATAATATTTTTTTATGTAAGACATTTTCTTCCTTCAGCTGAAAAAGTAAAGAAATTGAAAGAGTGTTGTTAAAATATCTAGACACTTTGAAACAGGGATTCTTAGTGAACACAGGAGGGAAGGGATTCAACCTTTTAATTGAGTTAGTTGTATTGCAAGGAAGGGTGGCTTTGAACCTTGGTAATGTTAACCTGCAGTAAAGAGATTTATAATTGCTTCAGAGACAATTTTGATAACTTATAAAGCAGCCAAACTTCCCCTTTGTCTTACCCTGCTTTTTTTGCAACTATAAAATCTACCAGAAAACCCCAACAGGAAGAAAGGAGCAAAATGCTGCATAATTTGGCACATAGGAAGGCAGACACAACAATGAGACACAATACTTTTATTGAACAGAACACTCAGGTGGCAGCTTTCAACAGCAATAAAATTTGAGGGATCCAGGTTAAGACACATAGAATCTGGTTTTGAAAGACAATTCTAATGACTGCTTCCATCTAAATCATTGCCTAGTGCCCAGAGGGTCTTCCATGCCATGCAAGTATTAATTTTTATAGCATTTTAAAGCTCTAAAAGAACTCTTCAGGCATTACTAATCCTGACAGATTTACACTATAATATGATACAAAACAAGTGTCTGATCATCTCCCTGGAGGTGTTCAAGGCCAGGTTGGATCAGGTCTTGACAAACCTGTTCTAGTGGGAGATGTCCCTGCCTATGGCAGGGGATTGGAACTGAATGATCTTTCAGGTCCCTTCCAACCTAAACCATTCTATCTAGGCTTGAACTCTAGTGTATGTTTGCAGACTAAGAGCCCATTTGGCTTATTTAAAAGATGAGTGATTGAATCACTTAAAAATTACAAATATACTTTTTTTTTTTCTTTTTTTTTTTTTTTCCCCATGACTTATGGATTTCCTTCCAACACAACTGTGAGACCCGGCAGGGAATCATGGTCTCCATCTAGAGTAATTGCTGGTTGATTATCATGTTTAAGTTCAAATGTGAGAAATGCTTATCTGTCTAACATAAAGACAACCTTTTGGTGCTTAAAGGCAATTCCGCAGACAGTGGAAATCTCTCTGTTTCCTTCAGTTTTCCTAGACACCTGCATTCACAATAAACCACTCAGTTCCTTGATTCAGGTTAACCCCTGTGGAATTTGAAAAACTGGTGAAAAGTGTGCTGACAGGCTTGCATGGTCCTTCAGAAAATGCAGGGATAATGCCTTTGTTAGTTCAATTTTGCATGGAATAAATAAAGATGATGGCGAGCTGGTCACTCTTCATTTCATGTAAGGCCCAAGGAGTGGTGGATTTACTCTGTCTGTTGGCTCAAAGCGTGGAAACCAAGAGATTTCCCCATTACATTAAACTCAGGGTATCTACAGGTAGTGCAGTTTTATGGGATACTCTCCCAGCTCCTGACCTGGCAGTAGTTCTACCTTAAATTCTTGTCATCGGATCAGTGAGCTGAATTAGCTTCCCCTAGAACAATAAACTCTTTAGCTCAGAAACCAGGCTGCTCACAGAGGTGACAAATGGGAAATACTGATTTTGGTGAGAGCCTTGGTGAAGCAAATACCCTCTTGTTCATATATGTTTCTCTGCATTCTGTTTCTAATGACAGATGATTTGCCCTCTTGTAAAGTGCCCAGAGTTTTGTAAAATGTCTGAAAGAACAGATTTTGCCACACTTACGCTGAAAGTACTGAAAGGCTGTAGAAGGATTAAGATCCAAAGGTCCAGAGATGCTTTTTCAGTAAGAGCCCTTCTTCAGAAATGTTGATCTTGACTCTAGCAGGTGTCAAGCACATGCAAATTCATCTGACACAGATGTGATTTGTCAGCCAATTGAATACCTAGTTAGAAAGTGCCAAATGCATCTTTTTGTTAGTAAAAAAAAAAAAAAAAAAAAAAAAAAAAAAAAAAAAAAAA
>VWZI01020082.1:26709-93323 GCA_013396835.1 Psilopogon haemacephalus | reverse complement strand
AAAAAAAAAAAAAAAAAAAAGCAAGCTTTTAGAAGAAAGGACTGATAAAAATAGTAGATGTATGTAACTTGTAATAACTTTTCCGGCACCAGCAAAAATTGGTTTGGTACAAAAAGAATGTTATCATCAGAGCTAATGGTCTGAATTCATCAGAGCAACAACTGCAGGATTTGCATTTTTTTGTTTAAGAAGAGCCAGTTCCACAAACACTGAAAAATTCAGTACTTATCTCTATACCTTCCTCACAATAGAAGTAGGAATGCTGCTAAAGTTTATGAGGTTTTTAGGTTTGTGTATACATTGTGTTCAAAGAACAGTTCAGCAATGACACTGCTATGAAGTTAACTACTCAGTTTTAGGAAATGCAAGAATTAAGATGGTCTACGCTGTTTTATGGCAGGCTCTCTGTGACTATATGTTGTGACATTTATTGTAAGTCAAATACATTTGTAAGTACATGGTTACTTTTGTTTTCACAGGTCTTCTGGTTTTTATTTCTAATATGGAGTGGTACTGAGGGAGCTGGGGCTGTTTAATTTGAAAAAGAGGAGGCTGAGGGGAGACCTCATTGCTGCCTACAACTACCTGAAGGGACGTGGTAGAGAGGCTGGGGCTGGTCTCTTCTCACGGGGAATTGGAGACAGAACAAGGGGGAATGGCTTCAAGCTGAGCCTGGGTACAGTTAGATTGGACATTAGGAATATGTTTTTCACTGAGAGAGTGGTCAGGCACTGGAATGAGCTGCCCAGAGAGGTAGTGGAATCACCAATTCCGCATGTGTTTAAGGGTCGTTTGGATGTGGTGCTTAGGGCTATGGTTTAAGGTGAATCTTTAGAGTAGAGTTATAGGTTAGACTTGGTGATCCTAAGAGTGTTTTCCCATCTGAATATTTCTGTGATTTGTATGGCATTTTGCATTCAACATATGTCTCTATGCATTATTTTATTGCATGCAGCTCAAACTGCTCCATTTACAGTATTATTATGCTTTCATTGATTTTCTTGTTACATTGAGCCTGACAACAAGTATCTCATAAACATTAATGAATGTATTTTCTCAATACCCCTGTGTGATTAGAACTTTTTCAACCAAATGTAATCTGTGAATCTGTGAATTAAGATCAAAAGTGTCCACTGGCTTCTGTGTTCAGTTTGCAAATATCAGGAATGAAATTCATCTCATTCTAAAGGTAAAAATCAAGCTCAAGTTAGGAAAAAATATAGAGAAGAAAAAAAACCTCAGTGAACCGTTCTTTGATAAATATACATATAACGTTGTGAAGTTCCAGTACTCAGCAAGAATCACAGAAACATTCTGGTTGGAAAACCAGGATAACCAAGTCCAACTGACAGCCCCACTCTGCAAGGTTCATCCTAAACCAATCCCCCAACACCACATCCAAACGACCTTAGAACATATGCAGGGTTGGTGACTCAATCACCTCCCTGGGCAGCTCATTCCAGTGCCTGACCACTCTTACTGTGAAAAAAATGTTTTCTAGTATCCAGTCACAGCTTGAGGCCATTCACTATTTACCTCGAGAAGAGACCAGCACCAACCTCTCCACAACATCCTTTCAGGTAGCTGTAGACAGCAATGAGGTCTCCCCTCAGCCTCCTCTTTTTCAAACTAAACAGCCCCAGATCCTTCAGTCGCTCTCCATAAGATTTATTTTCCAGGCCCTTTCCCAGCTTTGTTGCCCTCTTCTGCACTCGCTCCAGCACCTCCACATCCCTCTTGTAATGAGGTGCCCAAAACTGAACACAATATTTGATGTGTGGCCTCACTAGAGCCGAGTACAAGGTGACAATCATCTCCCTACTCCTGCTGGACACAGCATTTCTAATGAAAAACTACTTGATCTGCTTAGACCAGAAGTTTAAGATTTAGCTGGGCAGTGTCAGCTGTTAGTAATTCCACCTTAGTCTGATCTCTTGCAGGGCACAGGATACCATTGCATTTTTTTTCTGTGCAAAGCCCAGCTCTTTCTGATTTTAGCTGAAGCTGTTGGTGCTCAGCAGTTCTGCAAAAGGAGGCTATCTGTGTCTACCCAGACCTTTGAAAGTGAGGAATATCTCAGTTTCAAACCTGTGCAAATTTAGGTTTTGTGAAGTGCCTAGTGTTGCATGAGATTTCTGTGGGGAAAAAAAAAAACACAAAACAAAACAAAAAAACAAGAATAGAAGGGGATATCTACAATAGAATTTGCATATCTTAGCCTGAGAGCATCCTTTTGCCTCATATAGCCTTTGCCCAGAATTCTCAGTTTCTGTAAGAAATTATACCAGACACACAACTCCTGTGCCTGTCAATACACACAGATCCATGGGCCCCAATGAGTTGCATCCAGGAGTGCAGAGAGCACTGGCTGATGTTGTTGCTGAGCATCTCTCCATAATTTTTTGAAAAATCATGGACAGCAAGAGAGGTGTCTGATGACTGGAAGAAAGACATTGTTACTCCAGTCTTCAAAAAAGGCAAGAAGGAAGACCCAGGCAGCCACAGACCAGTCAGCCTCACCTCCATCTCTGGAAAGGTGATGGAGCAGCTCATTCTAGAGGCCATCTCTGACCATATGGAAGAAAAGAGGGTTTTCAGGAGTAGCCAACATGGATTTTCCAAGGGAAGATCTTGCTTGACTAACCTGATAGACTTCTACAATACCATTACCAAATGGGTAGATGAAGGAAGGACTGTGGATGTCACCTATCTTGACTTCAGCAAGGCTTTTGATACTGTCTCCCACAACATCCTCATAAATAAGCTCATAAGATGCGGCATAGTTGCCTGGTCTGTGAGGTGGATTGAAAACTGGCTCCAAAACAGAGTAGAGAAAGTTGTCATCAGTGGCACAGAATGAAGGTAGAAGCCTATAGCCAGGGGTCTTCCCCACGGACCAGTACTGGGTCCAGTTTTGTTCAATATCTTTATCAATGACCTAGATGAGGGCATTGAGCGTACCCTTAGCAAGTTTGCTGATGATAAAAAACTGGGGGTGGGGTGGCCAACAGCCCATTAGGCTGTGCTGCCATCCAATGAGATCTGGACAAAGGCAAACTACATGAAGTTCAATAAGGACAAGTGCAGGGTCCTCCACCTGGGGAGGAAGAATAACAGGCACCAGTACAAGTTGGCGGCTGCCCTGATGGAAAGCAGCTTTGTGGAGAAAGACCTTGGAGTCCTGGTGGACAGCAAGTTCTGCACGAGCCAGCAATGTGCCCTTGTGGTCAAGAAAGCCAATGGCATCCTGGGGTGCATCAAGCAAAGGGTGTCCAGCAGGTTTAGGGACTCTGCCCTGGTGAGACCACACCTGGAATACCGTGTTCAGTTTTGGGCTCCCCAGTTCAATAGAGACAGGGACCTGCTGGAGAGAGTCCAACAGAGAGCCATGAGGCACATGAACATGTTCCCTGTTCATGTTCATAGAGAGACTTCAAAACCTGAGGGTTTTTAGTCTGGAGAAGAGAAGACTGAGAGGAGATCGCATCAATATATACAAATATCTGAGGGGTGGGTGTCAAGTGGGTGGGGCCAGTCTCTTTTTGCTGATCAGCAGCAAGAAGACAAGGAGCAATGGCTACAAACTGGAACATAGAAGGTTTCACCTCAACATGAGGAGAAACTTCTATACAGTTAGAGTGACAGAGCACTGGAACAGGCTGCCCAGAGAGGTTGTGGAGTCTCCTTTTCTGGAGACTTTCAAAACCTACTTTGATGCATTCCTGAGTGAACTACCCTAGGGGATTCTCCCTTTGCAGGAAGGTTGGACTCAATGATCTCTGAAGGTCCCTTCCAACCTCTAAAGTTCTGTGATTCTGTAAAACAGAATTAATTCCCAAAGGATTGACTTGTCTGCACAGTGTCTGCACAACAGTGTTCATGAGGAAATCATACCTGACTATTGAGCACTTTACTCTGTGGATTTATCTTTCTTTTAACTTATTAGCTGAGACTTAACGTTTAAAAAGCAGAATTTAGTTTTCCTCCTATAGATTTCATTTAGACCTGGGATTCAGAAAAAAAACAAGGGTACCCGTGGGAACACCTACATTCAAGGAGTCTGGGAAACAGAAATGTGTGATCATGTTTCAAAATTACACTCCACAGCCCTAGATTAAAAGTCTGCACCACCTAGCATGGGCCAAGGTCACCACCTTCAGAGGCATATGCCTCTGCCACTTGGGTATTGCTGGAACAGGTACTGGGAGAAGCTATTGTTATGCAAACTAGCATCAAAGGGAGATAATACAAGTGCTTTCCCTGGGGTGCTCCCAAGTGTTTTTGAGCACAGGAGGCTGCACTGATGCTGGAGTTCTCTGTGTTTTCTGATTTTACCAGCTGAACTTTGGTCTTTATCCCTATTAGTTCCACTCTCTGTTTTCATGCTTTTTCTATTCCTTCTCTTTCATGGAGAAATATTAAGTCAGCTTTCCTTGGATTTGCCATTACACATTATAGTTTCCTTGGTTTATTTTAACTTTGACATAGAAAGCTCCCTGTGCCGGATTATGTGTGTATCCAAGAGGAGAAAGAGCTAAACGTAACGGGGGTTTTTTTGTATTTCTTTTTTCTTATTGGTAAGGCTGTCTCTAGGAATTACTCTGTTCTTCCTTGACTTTTCATTCCTGTTCCTATGTTGTCTTCTCCTGTGTTGTACCTGCTTGTGAGGCTGGGAGCTCTTTAAGTGATTATTTAGATTCTTCAGACAAACCTGTAAAAACACTTAATCCAGATCAGTGAGTGATCAGTAACAGAGCAGTATGGAGGACCAGAGCTGCAGAGAGGAGACAGATGCATGATGTGGAGAGCCACCCATGCCCAGCACTACTACTGGGAAAATCTATGCCCAAAGGCTGTGTGGGATACTTGTGCATAGGATGAACTCATGGGCATGACGAGAAAGGCTACAGCTATGGAGACTGTGTCCAGAGATCAACCCTCCCTAGAGACCTTCTTCAGTGAGACCTTTTGGAGAAGCATAATTAACACTGGAATTAGGACAGTCTCACTGCGTCCCTTCCGTCTGAGAGCAATCCACAGTGACCAGATGCTATCAGAGCCAGGCAGTGTTCCAGATTAGAACTATGAAACAGGCAGGCTTAAGAGGCCAAAAAGCCCTCCACAACTACATCTATTCAAGACCCATGAGGGCTAAGAAAATGACTTAGGGGGTAACTCAGAAGGTGCTATCCTATTGACTGATGCTCAGAAGGGCACTAGAAAAACTGTGATGAAAATATAGGTAAAGCTTCAAATCGGTACATAGATACATGCAAAACTAAGGATACAAAACACTTTTATTTTTTTTGTAGTTAGATAGCTGTGAAGAAGTCACTGGCAGTATGCACTAGGAAGAGGAGTCTTTTTTTTCTTTTTTTTTTTTTTTTTAATAAATTCAACTAAGTAGGGCACCCAAGCGTGAAGTCTGGGGAGAGGGTTTCAGCTGCAAAACACAAATGGCCTGCTGTGTCATGTACTGAGCAAAGCTGGACTAAATTAAAAACAGTATTTTTGGTACAGGAAACACATGAGGGGCAAGCCATTTGTTCTGTGATTTTTGTTTGTTTCAGGCAATAATCATATATTATTTATTTGCTACAATACATGATTACTTTGTAATCTTCTCATATGAAACCAGGATGTTTGCTTTGCTGTGCTGCATTCCCACCACAGGCTTATTGGCAGGGAAACTGAGACATGGCGACCGCTGGCATTTGCCAGCTCTGCCTCCAAATGCTCAGTAGTAACCTCAGCACAGCTGCCCCATGCCAGAAACTTCTCTTCACATCAGGAAACAGGTGAAAGAGAAGAACTTGTGAGGCTTGGTGCTCTCACACTGTAGCAGCAGAATTGGAGGAATCAGGGAATGGGAATGGGGAAATGGTGGTTCTAGGAAGGAAGAGGGAGCCACAAGAAGGAAAATAAGACAAAAGAAGGGAGCCGTTGAGGCATGAAGATTGCTATATTGGCTGTGCAAACATGGATATATCAGAAAAAAATACCTTTTGAGAGGAAGAGTTGAAAACTATGAAAAGGAGCATGCACACTGAAGTTATTGTGGGACAAAAGGATGGAGAGGTGGCTACAGCCTGGTGCTGATAAATTGTATAATTCCACCCACATCTTTCCTTTGCTCTGCTTAGATAAACAATCAGTATTAGCTGAACTTTTTTTTTTTTCCCAATTTACTGAATTTTGTAGTCTGCAGCCACATTCACTATTTAATACTAGCAAAGCCTCCCTCTCAGAGTGTCTTTTTTTAAAACTGTTACTTCAAGTTAAAAATCTATTTTAAATTATTGGATAGCAAGTAGCAACCTCCAGAGGGCTAAACTGATGCTGTTAACAGGTCCAAAATGTGATGCAGCATATGGAGCTGAATACCTCATGGTACAGATTTGCATGCAGGCGGTTTTAATTAGGATTTAGAATTCCTTGAGGAATGCAGCATTCTGGACCAGACTCATGTCAATACATAGTGTTTTTGTTCATGCTAAAGCCTGCAGTAACCAAGAGGTTCCTACTTGCTCAGGAATTTTGATGCTCATAGGAAGTGTTAGACTTCTCTGTAGCTGTCAGCTTTGTGTGTGATCATAATCTGCTTTTAACTACGCACTATAAAAGACGGCTGTATTTTTATTATTTTTAATAACATCGTACCGGGTCAGTTCAAAGTAAAAATCGTTTGGAGCTTTACGACATTGTAGAGCTGCAACACATCGTGATTCAGTGAGAATCTGATGGCTGCTCTGCCATCTTGTGAGCAAAAGGTGAAACTACGTCCAGCTAATCACCAAGAAGAGATGCTTCGCCCAAAGTCGGTTTCACCTCTTCTTCATCATGAAAAAGAAAATTATTTAGAGTATATATGTATATATATATATATATATGTATATATATATATATCCCAACCAAGCAAAACCAACCCGGATGAGGAGTGCATTTTTTCCGCGACATTGCACTTACATTTTTAAGACACCTGAGCATCAATTCCCTCTAATGGGCAAAGAGTTGCTTATTTCAGTAAACTCAGATAAAACAAAATACTTGCCTTTTTTTTCCCTCTTTGGAGAAGAAAAGAAAAAAAAAAAAAAAGGGTAAAGGAACTTCTTGTTATACTAAATGGAAAAGCTATGCAAGCTCTCAGTAATTAGTGCTGATAGTGTCCCTTCTGTGGAACAATTTGGTTCTTACAGGAAATCTCTTGTCCTCTAAAAAGCACTATGTGTTACTTAGAGATAGCATAATATGAATTACACAAAGCAGTGCTAGCTATTACATTGACGTAGAGAAAAAAAACTAATTTCTGACTTTAGAAATTCTGCTACCTCATGGAACCTTTGTGGGGAAAAAAAACCAAATATAACAAAATAAAACCACCAAACCAACCATCAAAAATCTCAAAAACTAAAACAAAGTTGCAATGGCAGTAGCCAATCTGTAACCTTATTTCTTACTAGCAGTAAACCATTAAAGTTTATGTAGTTGCACTAGGTCTTCAGCTTAGAAGAGTGGACTGAAAAAAAATTAGTTAAATGATTATTTCTGTGACCTTCAGCAAGCTGTTGTATTTCTCTGCCTAATCTTACTGACCTTAAGATGATGCACACAGTGTTTTTTCAACAGGATGTTATCAGATTTGACTAGCACTTATAAAGCTCTTTGGGCTTCTTGGATGAAAGGTATTGCTGCAACATAGTGACAAGCTTGTTAGAAAATCTACTTGATAAGCAAAAGAGCAAGTCATTCACAATAAGTATAATTATTCAATGATTTAAGCTTCCTAATCTACTTCCACAGTCTTAGCAAGCAGATTGTGATTTCTTCCATTTTATATAATGAGATGAGGCTTTTTTTTCCCCCTCTTTTTACTCTATAGATTGATTGCAAATATTCAAAATTCAAGCTGTGATGCTCATTTGCAATCAGTTGGATGAGTAACGTTATTTCTGCTCATGGTTGGAAGAATGCCCAATGACTTGTGTGTGCATGTTGTCAAGTTTGTTTTCTCAAGATACTCATCTGCATGACATTGAAATTTGCTACCTTTGGAGAGCGGTATCAGTGAAAATCAACACATGGGAGACCACTGAAAAATCTGAGCACAAAAGTAAGACAAGGTGACACAAATATTTTCAATGGGACTTTGCAGTGGATCAGGTCCATTATGCTTTTAGCTGTCTGTTCCTAATGCAGCTGACAAATCCAATGATTTGAATTCTGGACCTAGTATCATGTAGAAGGGAGGCAGTAGCCTGGCTGTTGTAACTTGTACTGCAACTGCCAACATTTTTTTTTTTATTTTTTTTTTTTTTCCCCCTGGAAAGCTGGCTTTGTTGAAATTTAAGGCTTTTGACCTGCTGGATTTGTATCTTCAGCCCTGTCTAGCTGACAAATCTTTGGCAAACTCAACCTTAGAAATGCCTGCTTAGAGAGTCCGATGCATGAAGCAGTGATGCTGTAATAATCTCACATTGTAAAGAGAGTGATCTCTTATGAAAATGCTCGTTCATATCAAAAATTCACAGCAGCGCACTCCACTCCCCCCATTATAGGTAATTACAGAGGATTTTAAATATCTGATGCTAGTTGGCAGCGTACAATACCCTGTCAGCAGCAGGCACTGATTTGTAATTTAATTATCATGAGACATCCACCTGTTCTTTTGTCAAATGAAGAGTAGCATTTCCACGCAATCACGCTTTTTCCTCCAGAAATTTGAATTAACCCTTAGAAATCTGGTTTCTAGGGAATGGGATGATGTCAGTGACATTTTCAGGCCTCCAAGAGGACAATCACAGAGAGGAATGAGGAGTTTCTGCAGGACAATCTCAATTCTGGTTAGGTTTTTCTAGCCTTACCATTGGTTTTTTGCTGTGTCAAGATGTTTTGGTTCACAGCAGAAAACGTTTCAGCGGAGAGATATCTGTGGGAGGAAAGACGTATGAAAACCAATGAGTTTGGTGCTAAGAAGAAGGCAAATACATAACGGGATTGACCCAGAAATGCTCTAGGATCATGCTTTATAAAGAACGAAAAGTCTGGGCTAAGGATCAGAAACATAAAGGCATATGGAAAAGCAGAAATCTGCTCTATGAACTTTCCAGTTTATGGCATGTGAACATGAATATTAGTGAATTTGTTAGGGGGATGTAGTAATCAGATAAAATTATTAATTTTAATCATAAAGCATACATTTTCATGGAAAAATCTACCGTTGGGGACACACTGAAGCATTCTGGGTTTTGGAAATCTGAGGGATCAACATGGAACACATTCCTCTGAATCTTGACTCTCATTTATGCAAGAGCTACACTGCAGCGTGGTGATGGGAAAAGGGCTTACTGATGGACACAATGAGGTGTTCTCTACTGCCAATTTACACTGTTTCTTGTGTTGTAAAGCTGCACAAATGGTCTAACCCAAGTTCCTTATTGGCTTCTGTCACTAGTCTCATCTCTTTGGAAAGCTAAACTGGAAGAGGGGAGATTTAAACAGGATGTTAGGAGGAAGTTCTTTACAGTGAGGGTGGTGAGACACTGGAACCACCCAGGGAGGTTGTGGCTGCTCCCTCCCTGGAGGTGTTCAAGGCCAGGCTGGATCAGGCCTTGAGCAATTGGTTCTAGTGGGAGTTGTCCCTGCCTATGGCAAGGGGTTGCACCTGGATGATCTTTGAGGTCGCTTCCAGCCTAAACCATTCTATGATTCTATGATTCTATCACTGGACAGTTTCATTTTTACCATTTCCAGGGCAGATGGATTACTCTGGCATTCTGTGATTATTTCTCAAAATCATGCTTTAGCAAATGACTCATTTTAGAGAGGGTGTCTCTGAGTAGTTGTCTCTTTTGAAGGGGTACTCACAGGATTCAAAAAATAATTGATTGCTTGGGGCTTAAACGATCTGTGTGCCAAGGCTTTAATGTGACATTGGTTGGAGTAACATCTATTAGACTGATGGCTTCTTGCCCTAACAATACTTGTCTGGTGTCAGACATTTTATAGATTACTTTATTTTGTTATTAGAAAAGTGAGCATGTAAAGGGTTGCAGGCATATCCCAGAGAATAAGAAGAGAATATATCAAGTCACATGTGTATTCTGAAAATAACTGGCAACAGCTGAGCCATTACCATACATGAGAGTGAAGGAAGGAGTCAACTGGAATGATTTCTTCTGGAATAACACCCCAGAGCTGAGTGGTCAAAGTGAATGCAAGATCATAAGAGAGGTCTGCTTCAAAATGTCCTTGTGAGCATACCTGAACTTAAGGCTTCTTGTATCTGGCCTTCCAGATAGGTTTTAGACTTTGATTTTGATCAGCCCAATGTTTTGGAATATTGCTGTCAGCTGAAAGTGACATTTACAATGGCACTATCTGTCCCTCTTTTTTTGCGAAAGGCATGGCACACTGTGTGCCCATGTCAGGCACAGGCACTTTCAGACAGCTCCAGACAGAACCAGTGCCCCAGCCCCAAAAAACCCCACCACAGCTTGGCCCACCAGTCAAGGAAAGGTTTCTTTTTAGACAGAGTTAGAATAGAATAGAATAGAATAGAATAGAATAGAATAGAATAGAATAGAATAGAATAGAATAGAATAGAATAGAATAGAATAGAATAGAATAGAATAGAATAGAATAGAATAGAATAGAATAGAATAGAATAGAATAGAATAGAATAGAATAGAATAGAATAGAATAGAATAGAATAGAATAGAATAGAATAGAATAGAATAGAATAGAATAGAATAGAATGGAATAGGATATGATAGGTTAGGTTAGGATAGGATAGGATAGGATAGGATAGGATAGGATAGGGGAGGGATAGGATAAGCTAGAGCCAGGTTGGAAGAGACCACCTGTAGTTATAGCTACAAAACAGATATGGTAATTTAATTTTATCTTTAGTGTTACCAGCTTTATTATGGATCTTGGGCAAGTTTCCTACCTCTTGTTTCTTATGTTGCCTCTCTGTAGAGCAGGGGGTTACAACATCTTATGCTCTAATTAGTCTTCAGAGTAAGGGGAAAACTTCACTGGAATAGTAATTTTCTGCCTGCCTGTGACTCTGTGGAAGTGTGTGTGTAATCTCCAGCATGAGAATACATGGCACTAAATGGAAAATGACTGAAACATTTTGCAGAGAAAGGCTATAGAAGAGCAGAGTTATTAACACAGGTATGTGAAATGTAAGCTGGTGTTATGGCTCAGCCAACCTGTCTGTTTTCTTCAGTATCAGCCTTTGACATTATGTTATCTCAGATGTCTATCCAGGGGTGAATATTTTCTCTATCAGTGTGATAGACCACATTTTATCCCTTTAATGAAATGTTAAATATAAATAAATAAATAACTTTTCTCTCTAGGACACATCAGGAAATCTAAGGATTACTTTGCCTAATGTGTGGCACTTATCTGTTATCCTATATTTGCATTACTACATGTGCATTGCCTACTCAAAGCTTATTTGCTCTTCAATGCTATCTTTGTCTTTTTTTTTTTTTCTCTAGAAATATCGTTATCAAGATGAGGATGCTCCACATGATCATACCTTGCCTCGATTAACCCACGAAGTGAGAGGCCCTGAGCTTGTTCATGTGTCAGAGAAGAACTTGTCTCAAATAGAGAATGTCCATGGATATGTCTTACAGTCGCACATTTCTCCTTTGAAGGTAGGATCGATATTAACTGTGGCTTTGGTCTTGCAAAGCCAAGAAAATCAAGTAGCATGAAATGCTTGGGAAACTCATTTTGTTGTACAAACAGAAAAGCTTATTTTTGAAAGGTGTCATTGCAGATTGGTTGTGCTGTGATGGGTTTTAAAGGCTCAATGTCATGTAAAAGTTGATGGTCTCCTTGTCAAAGCTTTGTGTTGAGTTGTGGGCTTCTTAGCTTTCAGTGAGATTTTTGCTTGAGGAAAAATCATTCCTACCAAATGAGACTGGTTTCCTGTACATTGAGAAAAGAGCAATGCGTGTTGTTAGCCTCAATATCACTGTGATTTTTGAATGGCAGACTTTCCTTCCTGATTGTCCTGCTTNCAAAAAAAAAAAAAAAAAAAAAAAAAAAAGCTACTGTAAATGTAACCATCTAATGGGATCCTAGATTTTGCATCTCTCAAAAAGCTGTAGCAAAGTCTTAAGTTATGCCTGAAACAGGAACTCATTTGTGGCTATTCTGATCCTCACTGCTCAAGCACTTCTTGTTTCCTATGGGTTTTGCGGCAATTCAAAGTGCTGTAGGGTCATGTCTCTGTTAACTGAGGTAACTACTTACAAAACAGAGAAGAGTTTTCTGTATGTGTGTCTGATGTCCTCAGATATATCTTACTGGGCAAAATATGGTTGTCTTCACAGCAAAGAAGACAAAAAGAAATCCATTCCTCAAGATTACATTTGCTCTTTAGTAAGGCTGCAACTGTTTAAATATGTTCCTAAAAGCTCTCTAATGAAAGAGGTACAGTGGCATGATGAGCATGATGATTTCCTATTTTGCTCTTGACTGGGCTTGGGAAGGGGACAAAAAGAAGAATGTTCTTTTACTAGAAGTGGTGATATTCTGGGTAATAGTTTTATTCCAGCAATGAACTAAGCAGCAAACAAGGCAGATGAGTTTTGCTCCTTCTGGTGTTCAAAGACTGTGAAATGGGTATAGCCTGCCTAGCAGAGTGATTACAGCATGGTTACAAGCGAAAGGAAATGTTTACTATTAAAGATTGATGTGAATGCAGCTGCTCTTCATTAAGCCTTCATGGAATAGCCACGTGAATTAATCTTTGTCCTCCACTCTTGTTCCTGTGTGTAGTTTTTTATGTTGTTTTGTCCTCTTACGCTTTAGCAGCTTTCAGAGTTTGCCACACTTCTGCTGCAGAAACCAACAGTATCAAGCAATGATGTATCTTCTTATGCTGAAGTAGATCAATTTAGTTATTTGAAATTATTACCTCCATGTGACCTCTGTGTAACCCCAAGGGACAATCACAGCCAATGCAATTGTTTGCCTGAAAGGGCAACAGGGAAGGGAAGCATTCCTCTTGGGCTCCTTGAGTATTAAGATTATAGTGGTGCTTCTTATTCATGGAAGTTGAAATTAGATATTTTTCTTCACATTTGGAGACTTTCAAGTAAGACAGCATGATCCAGGCTGGTAATCCAGGAATGATGATAAAAAGTTTACTGTGAAGTGAGGTAAAGGGTATCCCCAGACACTTACAAAAAAATCAATTGCCAGTCTAATTTGATCTTGTGGTAGAAGAAAGTTATTTTTTGCTGCTGCTTTCTGAAGTGATGGGAGGAGAGGAGGTATATAGGTTTTTTCTCTCAAAAAATCAACATCTTCTGCAAGTTCTTTCCTCAGCCCAAGAATTTGTCATTGTCCATTTCCTTTCTTACCTTCAGATTCAGTGTCTCATCCCTGCCACTTAATAATGTCTCATGCCTGCCGCTTAATCTAGATTTAGTAACTTGTCTCTTCAGATGATTTTGAAGTTCCTTTTTTCTTTCTCCTGCAGTCTATGTCCTGTCTTTTAACCTTCAGTAAAGAATTACCTCAGCAGGCTAGAGTAAACCTTCTGCTATAGCCAGTGGCGCTGTGGTACCCTTCCTGTCTGAAATATCTGCTTTGAATTCACTTTTGTTTCTAGGAATTGACTGGAAACGCCATTTAGAAAGTTTTTCTCACAGTGATTCTCACAGAGTTCAGAGATACCACTCCAAAATCTAAACAGAATTGGTTGTTGTCTTCAATTACAGACTTGAATTGCAGACTTTCCATCCTATAGCCTGATCTCATTAAAGTATTCCGTCCTTCTCTTAGTGTTATGTAGACGTGGCTTCACTGAAAAATGACTACATCTGAGGCATACTGCTTCTCAACCCATAGTCTGCCTTCCTAGGGAAATGTGAAATACTGAGATTTAAAGATTGGCTGGATAAATGTGCCTGCAATCTAAATTTGCCCTTGCCTTGCATGAGAGGTGGAACTGCTAGAATCCTGCTGTGAGGATATAAAGCAAATGCTGAGGTCCAAATACAGCCCGTCAGCTTCTTGGGAATGAGAAGAGACTGGCAATTGCAGTGGGATCAAGCTGTCAGGAAGCTCCACTGAGAGATGTTTGCACTGGAAAAGTTGACTTGCTCTGCCCCAGTTTTCTGAATACAGGTCAGAACATTTGGTGCAAAGGGAAAATGTATGTAAATGAAAGTCACAAGTTTGCTTGTGCCGAGAAAGGGATCCCATCACCTCCTGTGTGTCACTAGGCTGTCTGACCAGTCACCCAGCCAGCAAGCACGTTGCATGAGCAGGGGGGGTGGCTGAGTGTGGATCAGTCACTGCCTGACTGTCTTTAACTGCCTGATTGTCACAGAGAGGTCTGCAGCACCACAGCACACCTCACAAAGAATTCTTTTGGCAATATTTTCAGCTTAGTGGCTGGAAAAGGCCCTGATGACAGGAGGATTTGCATAGTACTGTTACTGTTATGTTTGAAATAATATATTTTTTTAATTTATTTTTTTTTTTAATTGAGCATAAAAATTATCTAGTTAGGATGCCCTGCAACCAAAATATTGTCCCAAGGCCAAGATACACATTCATCTTACTCACATCACTTTTCCTAAGTGACTTGAGTCTGGTAGAGGAAAAAGTTGCTTGTTTCCATACAGTTGTGTGCATTTAGAAAGAAATCTACAAAGGCCATGCAATCCAAAGACTCCCCTTCAGGGCAGCTGGTTCTGTCCCTTCTAACTGACCAGTACCCACAGTCAGCTCTGGAAGCCATTAGTGTTGTACTTGTTGGACAGGACAAAAGAATTAAGCTCTTTTCTTTTTTTAACACTTGTGATCCAAAATGCTTGATATGGTTCATGTTGTATAAAACAGCTGCATCTTATGCTTTTTATCAGGTTGTGGTGTACACATTGTGAAGGAACTCGAATTTTATATTCCAGACTATGTGGTTTGGTGTAGTTAGGAAATACCCTAGTCGAGCTCATCATCATTGGTTGCTTCAGAAAACTGGGGGGATTTAGGTACCAAAATGCAAAAAGCATTTTCTTTAATGACCTTACATTAGTCTGGTTCTCAGACATTCTTCAAATCTCTTTGAGACGCTCAGATGTTGTTTAAGGTGAATACTGTTTAGGAATGTGAAAATGGCTTGTGATAGTGACATGTCTTTCAAGTATATAAAATCTAGCATGCACTAGCCAGATAACTTCCTTTTAGAAAATAATAGTAAGCAAGAACTTTTATGCTGAAAACTAGGCCATTGTTTCACTGTGATTTTTCTTTTGTAATTTACAGACTCCTTGCAGTAACTTTCCTTTTCTGCTGCCCTCTAGCAGTTCCCATACATTCGACTGGTTTGGAAAAAAAATGCTTAAGTCTAGAAAACTGGACAATTCTGGTTTAAAGGTTGATCTACTTAGTACTGTGGAGAAGATAAAATTTAAAACAGCTTTAGCAACTTTGAATGTCAAACACTGAAGTTGTAAAGGAAGTTTCCACTTAGCACGTCTGGGACAGTGCTAACATTTGGCAAGTTTGGTTTTTTTAAAGACACAATTGCCATATTAAAGTTACAAATGTTCTTTGTAACTTACACAGGTGATGAGATTGCCATTTATTAATCTATTAAAGAAAAAAAATATGTGATTGTGGTGGTTTAGCAGTTACCTGCCCCCCTCCCCCCACTTTTTATAAACCCCAGCTAGGACTCAAAAACACTGGAAGTTAATAAATAAAGCTTTATATTTACAGCAATGCACAATATACAAACAAATATTTACAAGGTAGAACAGATATTTACAGATATATACAATAAAAAGGTAATACAGATACCACACCCCTCCCAGAGACCAAAATCTCCAAGAGAGGAGTAACCAAACACCCCTTACCATCTTTCCCCCCTTCCCCAGTCTTATCTCACCACCAGTTGATGCTGCAGATAAGCTGAAGTAGATCAGCCAGGGGGATTAGTAGTAGGAGAGAAGTTAGTAGTTTTACTCTGAATTAGCTGCTAAGACAGAGAGACAAAGGAGACCATGCAAGAGAAGCAGCCACAGCCAGAGCGGTGAGAAACCATCTGATATCAAGTGTTTTGGGTACAGCACTTTAAAAACATTTTTTTTTTCTTTCTCAGTAAAACTCTGCTGAAGTGACATACTGTGTTTACCTCGCTCAGCCAATAGTCTAATTTCTCACTCAAATTCTCCAAATAGCTCAAACCAGCACAGTGATATAAGGACCTGATGGTTTAAAATACATTGTTTGCACTTTCCCCCTTTTGACACTAGATGGTGCAGCAAGATCAGAATCCTTTGAATTGCATCGCTAAAACTTCACTGACAGAATGTGGAAGTTTTTACCTAGCTTGTAACGTGCTAGTTCAGTAAAAATACTTTGTTAGAAATTAGCTGCCTTCTGAATCGGTGGTGTGTTGGGGAATCTGAGTACACCAGATCTACGCCTGAAATTCAGACAATTTATATCTCTAAATTCCATCTTCTTCTCTAGTCAGTGTTTGTTAAATGAACAACAGTGGCCTCTAAATGGACATGATTACCGTTGCTTTGATGCTAGTTTTTTTTGTTTTTTTTTTAAAGTATATTCCATTTCCTTTAAATAAGCGTAAGAGTAAAATTCCATGTAAGGATCTTGCATCTCCTTGTTTGCCTGAACATTCTAGAAGTCAGGTTATTCCATCTCCATTTTCTGATTTAATGCAAGGTTTTAGTATAAGTATCTAAGACAGTTGTGTAAAAGTAAGCAGCCAGGTAAATTACTGCTAAGGTTTTTTTTAAAACAAGGAAGTTCTGAAAACTCTTTTTTTTAATAGGCTCACTTTCTAGAGGGGAAGGAGCTGCTTTGGCTATTCCTCTTTCTTTCCATTCTGGGTGCTGTCCTGCAGCTCAGCAGGACTGCTGAGATCTTAGAGAAAGCCAGGATTGATGGAATGACATTTCAGTGGAGAGAAGGTAAAACCACCTCTACGTGGAGCAAATGGGCAATTCGTTTGCTCAGCAGTCTCTGAAATGAAGGTTATACACAATTTGTACAAATTGATGTTCAGAAGATTTGCTTCTCACACCACCAGAGCAAGCTGATTCCACTGGTTCATTTTCCTTGTGGCTGGAAGAGCCCCTATTTTGCCCATCACTTGAGATTCTCTCTGTCTAATAGGGAAAAATATGTTTTATTTCTGCGCCAAGGTAGCTGTCTCTCTCTCCGGTTCCCACCTTCTGGCCAGTGTGTAGTTTGCTTTGCACACCTAACATGCTTGTTATCCACCTGGCTGCAGAAGGTCGTTCCTGTGAAGGTGTCTAGAGTCTGATGCACTTCCTTTTCCATCTCTAATGAAACAGCTTTTTCATCATCTCTAGAACTCTCTTTGTCCAAGTGTGAGTCAGAACAAAACTACAGTGTTTGCTGTGCTTCCCTGTCAAACTAAAACAGATGAGGAAGGAGGCTCTGAAGATGAGCATAGATGATTAATTACTTTATGAAAAATGTCTTAGCCTGAGCATCCTGGAAACTGTCATAAGGAGTAAATTTTTTTTTTTTTTTTGTGTCTAAACCAGTAGATTAGGTAAAAAGCTATTTATTACAAGAATTAACACTGACTTCAATAAAAAAGGACAGCTAAAGACAATTCGAATAATTAGTGTCAAAACATTCTATATAGGTTTTTGGTTTGTTTTTTTGGTGGTGGATTTTCTTTTTTTTGGGGGGAGGGGTGGGTGGGAGGAGTGTATTTTTCTTTGCCAGATGAAGCATTTGCATTTCTCAATTCAAAAAGATTTGAGACTTTTTCTGGTTGGTTTTTGGTTGTTTGGGTTTTGGTTTTTTTTGCTGTTGAATTCTGAATAAAATACTAAGTGGGACACTAGTGGGCTGTAGTTTGACTGGAGGTGCTGCAAAGCAACATTAGAAAATACACTCAACAATCCTGTGTAGCAGGAAAGTCCTCTGCTCCTGTAGTTGTAAATACCTCTAGCTAACAGAGAAGCAGATTAGTGCAGGAAAAGCTGGTTGCTGCAGCTTTCAGCATTACCATGCCTGATACTCCCTCATAAATATAGTGCTTAATGCTTTTGAGAGGGATCACCTAACTGTGATAAGAAATTCCATTTATTTTTTCCAGAGCTGCTGAACATTCTCAACTCCTATTACCTGAGAAGAATCCAATGTTAAAGGTGAAATTCTGATAGGAAAGAGAACAAGATAAGGCTGAATTTGTTTTAATTTCTGTTGTTCAGGTGTGACAAGCAATTGAGGCTGTGCCATAGCACAGACTGTTCCTCCAGAGCAAAGATGCTGCATTTCAGAGGTTCTTAGGAGCTGAGGAGGGGTCTGAGAGGCTGCTGCTTTGTTATGTGTCAGGAACAGAACTCTGAAGTTTTCTCTTGCAGTTTCAAAGTTTATTTGGGTTATATAGAGGACATATTAATGTATGCATGGGTATATGAGCAAGCCATTTAAAATTTAATCTGGCATCCTTTTCTTTACTTATACTGACTACATTTTATAAGTATAGCTTGCCATCACAAAGTATTTTTTTAGCCCCAGGGTGGCTCAGCCCAGTAGCAATGATCTTATAATAACACTTTTTATCTCATCCCTGGTAGCTTCCTAGCTGTTGTGTTTTGAGGTTGTTATTCCTTTTGTTCGTTTTGGGTTTTCCTTTGTCCCCACTCCTTTTTAATATGCAGTTATTGGCAAAGTCCCATACTGCAGTCAGTATCTGTTAGTGAATTCCACTGAATATTCATTAAGATACAACACTTGTTACATGTTTAATCAGGCACTGATTTTCTCTTATCTCTTACTGTAGATCTGTATCTGTGATCTATGGTTTTTAATATAAAAATGCAATTGGATTAAAAAGAGACAAAGCAAACACACAAATGTGCCTATGCCTGTTCCTGCTCTTAGAGAAGCGGCAAAAGTAAATCTGGGTTTTATTTCATTTTCTAATGGTTCAAGATGAAATAAGCAGCTTATAAATTAGCATTCTGGATATTTTATATTTCAGTTTTGTGTGGGCAGGAATGTCTTCCATCTTTGCAGTCCTCATCTTACTTTAAAGAAAATTCTAAAATTATGCAAAATTCAAATATTGAAAACTGAAGAGTAATTACTAATGTAGAATAGTTTTGGGGTTTTGCCGTCATAGGGAAGTTTGTGCACCTGATTTCCTTGCCTTGGATTTCTGATTGATGGCTTTCCATATTATTTATATTGTTGCAGACAGCATCTTGTTATCTCTCTAGCTTCTGAAAGAATTAAAAAGAAACCAAGTAAAATTGCTTCTGTCAGTGTGTGATGCAACTGCAGAAATCTCAGCAATTTAAGGTAAAGGCATTGCAATCTTCTTGGTTTCTTTTTTTTTTTCCAAAATAAATGGTGGCCTCTGACTGACACAAGCAAAACAGATTCTGACAGTATCTCCTAGTATCTCCCATTATATGTTGTTAAATTTGCCTGAAGAGTAAATAAAGGAATTTTCAAAGGAATATAAAAATATTTTCAGGCTATGGACACTGTTTATTTTACAGAGGCCTCCTAGGTATCGAAAGTCTTTTCAAATGTTAATCTGAATTGTAGTTTCATCAGACTTCCTCTATTTTTAATCTACTGGATGTTATCCATTAGTATTAGCTGTTTTAGCATTTATTCTTTTCAGAAGTTAGATTTTTCCTAAGGATAGACCTGTCCTTGAATCTTCTTTTATTAAAAAAAACCCAAACAAACAAAAAACCCCACAACAACAAACAAAACCAACAAAACAAAACAGTTTGATGTATTGGAAATATTTCTGGCCATGTCTCAGTTACAATGAAGAAAAATTAGAGATTACAGGAAGCTCTTTTTCTCCCTGTCTTTTTTGTAATGTTCTGCATAGCACTATTTACTCTTTGAATCCTTGTAATTCATTGAGCTGTTTTGGGGTTTTTTGGTTGGTTTTTTTTTTTTTCCTTTATATGAAATACTCATACAATGTAAAATAAACAGAAAGAGATGTACTATTACAAAGATGAGATCTTTTCCCAGCTGAAATAAAGAAACACATTAAATAAATCCATGGAATCACTACTAAATGCTACAAACAAGATTTGTTTCCTCTTAGTTCCTTTCCTTGAATCTAGGAGTACAAGAATATCAGTACATTTGTAAAGTATCTGTAATGATGTTTGCCACCTATTCAAAGTGTTTTGTGACCTACTGATGAAAAGTGCAATAAAGCATCTTGGTGTTATTAGTCAGGCTGTAACAGGAGGGATTTTTCTCAGAGATGTCAGACAGCTTTAGCACCAGTTTTTTCCCTAAGCTCAGTAGCTGAAATGCCCTTCTGTCAGACTTCAGCTACGAGTGAGACTTGGGAATATTCTCTGCATTTTAAATGAAGCATTAAACTGACATAATACTTTTCCACTGAGGAATATCCTGATAATTCACTCACTCAGTAGAAATAGGCATTCATACATCCAATGATGTTCTGGCTTCTGTCAGTATTAGGTGCAGAAGAAAGCACAAAGCAGGAGTTTTCAGCTTCAGAAGATCTGGATAGGTGCATCCTCCAGCATAAAGAGGACAGAATCTGTTTAGGCAGACCTTATGGCATAGTATCCTGGCAGCCTAAGAAGTGCTTTGGTTTGTTGTTGTTTTTGTTTTGTGTTTTGGTTTGGTTTTGTTTGTTTCTTTTCCCAAGTGCTTCCTTTTTAAACTCTTGTTTCTTGTGGATTTTAATTGCTCTACTGTAGTTTTGTGGATTGTGGGGCTTAAAAAAACCCAACCAACCAAACAGCAACAAACAAAACAGAACAAAACAAACCCCAGAATTTTGTCATTTGAAAGGAAAATGTTCAGTGTTCAAATGTTCAAACTGAACATCATTTTCCAACTCTTTTCAAGAACTTAGTCTAAATGAGTCTACGTGCTACTCTAATTGAGTAACATGTTGGTAGCAACAGGTAATTGAGACTCAGAAAACTTAAAATGTAAAACACTTTTTGCCATTTGAATTCCTTCAGCATATTTGTTTCGGCAGATCATGTTCATTTGTGTTCTAAACAGTATTACAGAATCACACAGAGTTACAGAATTAAACAGGTTGGAAAAGACCTTTGATATCATCAACTCCAACCTATTACCCAACACCATCTAATCAACTAAACCATGGCACCAAGTGCCACATCCAGTCTCTTTTTAAACACATCAGGGACTCCCATTACCTCCCTAGGCATCCTGTTTCAATGGCAAATCACTCTTTCTGTGAAGATTTTTCTCCTTAACATACTGCCTAAACCTTCCCTGATGCAGTTTGAGATTGTGTCCCCTCATTCTGCCACTGCTTGCCTGGGAGAAGAGATAAACCCCTACACAGCCACAACCTCCTTCCAGGTAGTTGTAGTAATAAGGTCTCCCCTGAGCCTCCTCTTCTCCAGGCTGAACAACCTCACCTCCCTCAGCCACTCCTCATAGGGCTGTGCTCCAGGCCCCTCACCAGCCTTGTTGCCTTTCTCTGGACATATTCAAGAATCTCAACATCTTTCTTACATTGAGGAGCCCAGAACTATACACAGGACTCAAGGTGTGGCTTAACCAGTGTTGAGTAGAGGAGAAGAGTGACTTCCCTACTGAAGCTTGTGCGGTTGGGAGAAATGTCAAAAAATAGTCAGACTTGATGATTCAATTGATGTTTTTAAGTTCTGCATTGTTTACTAAATTGATTTCCCATAGGGGTTTTTTTCACTGTTCTTTTCCCATCCTATGCTGTTGTTCATCTACCACTCTATTCAGCCCTGGTGAAACCCCAGATGGAGACCTATGTTCAGATCTGTAGCACCTAACATGAGAAGTATATGGAACTGTTCGTACAGGTCCAGAAGAGGGACACAAAGTGCATCAAGGGGCTGGAGCACCTCTCCTATTTAGAAAGGTTGAGAGACCTGAGGTTGTTCACTCTGGAGAAGAAATGGCTCAGGGGAAACCTTTCAGTACTTAAAGAGATCTGGTGTGGGGTGGAGGAGTGTCTCAAAAATGACAAGGATGGTCTTTTTTTTTTTTTTTTTTTTTTTTTTTTTTTGGGTAACAAGGGATAACAGTTTTATACTAAAAGAGTGGAGAGTTAGACTAGATACACAAAAAACCCCATTTTTACAATAAAGATGGTGAAACATTGGCACAGGATTCCCAGAGAGGTGGTATGTGCTCAAGCCCTGGAAATGTTCAAGGTCAGGTTAGACAGAGATCTCATTAACCTGATCTAAAGATGTCTCTGCTCACCACATGGCAGTTGGACTAGATGACCTTTAAAGCTCACTACCAACCCAAACCAATCTGTGACTCTTTTCCGTGGTTAATCAGTGTACCTTATTCTTGCTACTTATTTTGAATTGTTTCAGGGTCCATTCCTGTATTTCTCCTTCAGGTATTTCTTCCTTACTTTTTTCTTATATTCATTGCTACACGTACACATGGATCTTGTTAATACTGCAAGTCACCCATGAAGGACAAGCTTGTTCCAGGATGCTGTTAACATGTAATGATTGATGCCCTTCTTGTTCAAGACAATTGCATTCTTATTGATCAGTTTGGGTTTTTGGCTGCTTTGGAAGAACAGGAAATGTGGTTCTCCCTGCTCCGCTTTGTCATACATGGTCCTCATGAATAGTTTGTGTTATTTCTATTCCTGCTAGAATGTGGGCTTGAATGTTATAAAGTCACAGAATCATAGAAACATACAGGTTGGAAAAGACCCTCAGGAACAACAAGTACAACCAATAACCCTACTTTATAAGGTTCACCCTAAACCATATCCCCAAGCCCCACATCCAAATGGCCTTTAAATGCAACCAGGGTTGGTGAATTAACCACCTTCCTGGGAAGCTCATTCCAATGCCTGACCACTCTTTGCATTAATTTATATTTTCTACTGTCCAGTCTAAATCTGCCCTACTGCAGCTTGAGGCCATTCCCTCTTGTTCAGTCACAAATTACCTGTGAGAAGAGGCCAGCACCAAACTTCTCTGCAACATCCTTTCAGGTAGCTGTAGACAGTGATGAAGTCTCTCCTTAGGCTCCTCTTTTTCAGACTAAAGTCCAGTGGATCAGAATTGCTCACTGAAATGGCAGCACTGTGGCCACTTTCTATTCTGCTAAGACTTACAGAATGTGAACAGAACGTATCTTTTACATACAAAAGATCTAGGAGCTAACTTTTTAGGTTGAAGTGTGTTATGCAGAAAATGACTGCATTCTCAAAGGAAATGTACATAGTTCATTTTTTCAAAGCCTCCCTTCCTCTACAATTATAATAAACATCTGTCTGGGTTGCTGCATTGGATTTAATCAGCACTTAGTAGCTGAAGTTTGTGCTTCCAAATAAAAAATTCATTAAACCTGATAATCAACTTAATAAAACTATTATAATTGATAACATGACATTGGAAGGGCTGAAAAGGGTAATGATGTTTTCAGCAAATAAAGAAATCTCTCCTTTGAAGTCACTGTCACCAATTGTGTCTTTGATCAAGTAGATGAGCAAATGCCAAGCAGGGAAATAGAATTTTCAGTGATAGTACATACCATATGAATATAAAGGCTTATATTAATTACTGGGAATTGGCTAAAATAGCTCAAAGTTAACAACTTAGCACTCTAGGAGTATTAATGTCATCAACCAGCTTCTGAAGACCACACTTACATCCAATTTCACATTCAAATTGCTGCTTTTTCCTGTTTAGCAGTCACTAGGCAGTTGATTTCCTTTACCATTTTACAACAAATCATCAAACCGAGCAGATCTGAACTGAATCTGGGTTATTTCCATATTTTTAAGGTTGTGTTTAATAACTTCATTTCTGTTTTGAAAAGGCTTTTTGTCTTTGTTTTGATTTGTTGGGCTTTTTTTTTTTTCAGTATCTTGGAGATTTGATATTTACTTAAGGTAAATGGGAATGAGTACAGTAAAGTGCAGACAAAGGCATTTCTGCATTGCTTATTCTTTACTGATATCTGTAATGTCAGGGAATGTCTGAAAAAAAAAAACTGGCTCAAGCAATTTCAAGCAAGGTTTCAGTTTCTAATAGTAGCGCCTACCTACACTTTCCTAAAGATACTAGGATTAGTGAATTTTAATCCTGTCTTTACTTTGAAGTGTAAACTAGGCCACAAGGAGTACTAAACACTTGCACCTAAAAGACTAATTAAAAAAAAAATAGAGCTGTATATATAAAGACAACAATCAACCAGGAGGAGCACCACATCAGTATTTATATTTCTATACAATAGACAAAAAGTATTGAGCTAACAGGTAGGTTATCAGCATGTTATTGCTATTTAAAAAATAAAATGCTTGAATCCCTTTGGAAAACTCCATTTGTGCCCACTGTTCTCATTCAGAGAACTTCCACAGTCTTTATAGAGCAGTGTATGTCTGAACTCAGAGGCTCAGACATTTGGATTGCTACATAGTCAAATTCTTTTTACAGTGCAGTCGCAGAGAAGCAGGATAGGTATTTTGGGGTACATTTTTGGGTACAGATTTCTCTTTCAGAGAGGAGTGACTTAGAAACACTGCATACTTAATTGGACTGTAGAGCCATCAGAAAACTATGCCTATTGCTTTCCATAAGTTATCACAGTACCTTTCCATCTCATGCTTTCTTTCTGACATGAAATGACTCAGCAGCAGTCTTCCTCTGCCAGGTCATTATCTCAAATGAGGAGGGATCTGAGCCAGGTTGGGTCTACATGGAATGCAGCAGGGTAGAGAAATAACCTGCAGAATATGCGATCTGGGCTTTGTCCCATCGTTTTTTCTTATGTCACTGTCTTGGAAAGTCTTTTAATTTCTTGCTTCCCCTACAAGATTTTGGTAGGAAAAAATATTGTACAGGCAGGTAAATGTGAGGAACCATGAGAATGGAGTTTGGCAGACAGCAGCTGAAGTGTAGGTAGGTATATGCACCCGGGGGAAAGAGGCACAAAGTGTTAAAATGCTAAGGGAGATATATGAAAATATTTTAGAGCCTACATTTTGCTACCTGACTGCCTGATTTGACTTCCTAATTCATTAACTGCTCACACCCTAGACCACTGGCACGTCTTCAACATTATTTAAACATATCTCTGTTTACAGTATGGGGTCTGTCTTAGGGGTGAGTAAACTAGAGTCCCTGCCACAAACCTGGTATCACAAAATGCATAGAGGTCTTCTCACTTTTTCTGCTTTTTAATTCAGATAAAGCTATTGTTGTACAGATAATTCTGGAAATTGGAACCCAGGTTTTACTCAAGTTATTCAATTAAGCTGAAATTGCTTGTAATGTAGAACCTTAATTGTAGCAGAGGCATCCTTGGAAGATGGTAACTAGGTGAGATACTAATTAAATTCTTCTGAACTTCAGTAATTTAATAATCAAAGGAGGCTGAGCCCATATAGTAACTGCTCATTGCTTTGTCACTGGGGATCACAGAAGAAGAAATCTTAACAAAAATAGCAGCCTCTAGTTGGTTTCTGCTGGACTTGTCTGACTGAAATTTGGGATTTGTTAGTATTGCTCCACCATTCCAGATACAAACATGTTGGGTCATATCCGTCTGTGGGTGAATTCTCTGCAGACTTCAGTAAGATCATATGTGGGTGGATAAGTACAGAATTTTCCCAAACACTGCTAAACCTGGGGATGATGGTTGTGTTTATATATAATCTTGAAAAGCCAGATTCTTTTATATTCAGGCTGCTGAGAAAAGTAGGTTTCAGCCTAATTTAAGCAGGAATACAGCTCCCTTTTGATTTTCAAAGGACTGTATGCCACAAACTCTTATAAATTCCTTTTGAGAATCTCATCTGATAGTAAAATGAGAGGCGTGGGAGAGGATGAAATGCATCCATTCTTGGAGTCATCCTCCAGTAGCAAAGCTCAGATTGTTTTATCTTTGCTACATCAAGATTATTGACCAGGTTATTAGTGCAGACCTCCCAGGCCCCTGAATACATCAAAGCAAATATTCCACTGCCCTTCTCATTAGAGCTATCAGTAATGATCTAAGCAAGACTGGTCCGGAGATTCCTCCCTAGATGCATATTCTTTCCATGCCTCTTAATTCAATCTGAATGATGATGATAATTTAGGTTAGAGTATTACTCAGGGGCTATGATTGCAGTGCAAGGTTTCATTGTCCTAAGAACTATACGGTCAAGGAAAAGCCTAAATGTTGTCATAACATGGAGTTGCCCAGATTAAAAGCAATAGAAGTGAGCACAAATTAATAGTAATCCCTCTGTATAGTCAAGTTTTATCTCCTAATCTATCTATCTAACTATAATCAAATTATATATACTTTTTAAACTATTGTAGAAGTGCTTTGTGATTTTTTTACCTAGAGATCTTCATACAGAAACTACATTTATTGGCTTTTTTCCCATTAACACTGCACTGCTGCACTGAGGGAGAAACGCATGGCCAAACACACACATTGAGGAAAAAAAAACACTTGGTGTTAATTGAAAATGGTTATGAGAATAGGGTCTTTTTTTTTAAGTAAAGAGTCCTAAACAGTAAGAATCTGCTATGATTGCTCAATGTAGAAATTAACCCCCTAACTAAAATGCCACCACTTACTTAATGTGTTAATTAAATAATGTCCTTGATTTAATTCTCCACATGTGTTGAACTGAGTTGATGAGTGTTACTATACTTTCAATTAGATGGCTTTGTCAACATGATTTTCATCATAATGGTTAGTATAAATGAGTTTTCTTAATTATGCTTGGGCGATTGCTTCATTAAGAGCCTTGAGATGTGGTACAACAATATTTGGCGCATCCTTGTGGGGACTCATTTTCACAGGGTCACACATCTCCACCTCTCTTCTGACAGATTCTTTCTACTGATGTTTGTTGGCCTTTTGGTGAGATATCAAAGACCTATGAAAGGTCGATGGTCTGATACAGCATCTCTATAATATTATTTATTAGAGTATTGTAGTTATTATTTAGTAATGGGTTTAGTGTTCTGAGACTTTGTGCCTCCTGGGAGCACTGGTGGTGGGCATCATGGTGTACCACATTTCTGTTCTCTGACAATGTCTTTGCACTGCAGTGACATTTCATTCAGTGATAAGATCTTATTGAGAAGAAATTAGTTAAAAATTTGCTATCAAAAAGAAAAATCATTAAGGCAGCATTTTATGGCATGTTAAAATGCAGTATTTGCAAAAGTCCTTATACTCTGGGAATGCTTTGCCTTCTCCCAGAACTGACTGTTTAATTGGGATGGCAGGATCTTTCCTGGTTTCCCTTTTCCTGTGTGGTCTCCTGAATGAGTGCTTTGATATCTATTTGACTGTGAAGAAGGCGGTTCTTGCTAAGGAGCATGATGACTACTTGGGTAGCTGTGCATTGTGACTGAGTCTGGGGCAGGAATGGGCATTAGAGGGAAAAAAAAAAAAGGAGAAGACAGGAAACAATGTTCTTGATATTTTTTTATCCCATTCCCATCCTCAATTTAGCATTTTTTTAACGCCCTGCACCTTCCCTGCAGCTCAAACTTCACACCGCTTTTGCAAATATTACATCACAAATAAAAATGGGGACATTGGACAGCAGTGTTTTAAATAACTAATTAGTTCAGGTGCAGTGCCAGACCACAAAGAGCATGTGTATTCATGCTGTATTTCACCCAGTCACCACTATTTTTCTAAACAGTTAAGATTATAGAGTAGTAATATATCACCCACCTGTCCTTATTGTCTTTGCTCAGCCTTGGGCTGTCAGTGTCATTGCCTTTTCTGTAGCTCTGGGAGGATTGCAAGGCTCCAAAGCACTCTCCTCAGAGCTCCCAGGACAGTTGCTATGTATCAGGCACAAAGCCTGGTCCCAAGAAGCAAAGAACTATATCTGCTTGGTGCAGTCTGCCTTCCACAGCTATATTTGCAGTTGGGGTAATCTAACTCTGGATTTCTAAGATTTAATGGCATTATATTTAANNNATTAAAGGGATTTTAATTAAAAAAAAAAAAAAAAAAAAAAAGACAAAAATCTTTCTTTCTTGCAGGTAGTAAGATGGCTGATGAGATTAGTTAATAAAGATGTGCAGTATCACAGCTCTTCCATTCAGAGAATGGGATGGAAGCAAATATTTATATCTTTTAAGAAACACTGGGGATGATCATGGGAATTACACATCAGAAAATCTGTGCCAGATACTTTTAATGAGATAAATGTAATGGGACTGGAATGAGCAGGAATAGCTTCTGCAAAAGGAAAACATGTTTCTTTTAACTTAATGGAATCTCTGATAGCATCAGTAAATTAGTAATAAGTGGAAAAGAGGCTGAACTCATTTATTTGTACTTACTAAATAACTTCGACAAATTCCCATCTCTCTTAGCTGCTAAGGAGAAAAAATATATCTGAAAATAAAATACTAGGGAAGATTAGAATCCAAGTGATCAAAACAGTTGAGAGGAATGAATAGGCTATTTGCAATATCACAGGATCACAGGACATTAGGGGTTGGAAGGGACCTAAGGAGATCATCGAGTCCAACCACCCTGCCAGAGCAGGACCATACAATCTAGCACAGATAACAGAGGAACAGATCCAGACAGGCCTTGAAAGTCTCCAGAGAAAGAGACCTCACATCCTCTCTGGGGAGCTTGTTCCAGTGCTCTGTGACCCTTACAGTAAAGAAGTTCCCCCTTGTGTAGGGGCGGAACTTCTTTTGCTTCAACTTACACCCATTGCTCCTCTTAGCCTCTCCTCATGAGTCATGCCCTCCAGCCCCCTAATCATCCTCATAGCCCTCTGCTGGACCCTCTCCATAAGATCCCTGTTACTCTTAAACTAGGGAGCCCAAAACTGAATGCAGCATTCAAGATGGGGTCTCACCAGGGCAGAGTAGAGGGGGAGGAGAACCTCCTTTGATCTGCTGGACACACTCTTCTTAATACACCCCAGGATCCCATTGGCCTTCTTGCCCACATGGGCACATTGCTATCCCATGGATAACTTGTTATCCACCAAGACTCCCAAGTCCATCTCCACAGGGCTGCTCTCCAGCAGATCACCTTCCAGCCTGTGCTGGTGCAGTTTATTATTCCTTCCCAGGTGCAGGACTTTGCACTTGGCCCCGTTGAACTTCATTTGGCATATAGTGAAAGGCAAGCTAAGATTATTTTAAGGCAACCTGCACTGAGGAAAGAATATACACATTTTGAAATCTGTCTGAGACTGGGCTACAGAAATACAAATGTTGTAATTATTGATGAGTGAAATAGCTAGGCAGGCACAGGGCAATTTGCAGATGGCATACAATTACTCTGGATAGTAAAAATAAGACAAAGATGTAAGGCATTTCTGATGAATTAAACAGATCTGGAAGAATAGGCAGATGATAAAATGTAATTTTTTAAAAAATAGGCATATCTGCAATGGAAAGGGAAATATAAATTACTCATACATACTCCATTAACTGAATGTTTTAGAAAGGCTTGTAGCTTTCTAGACAAATCTTTAAGTGCTGTGGTGACTGAATTCACTAAGGAAAATATTTACAAATGAATGGCAAAAATCAAGAAATGCTGACAGCATCCTCATGCTGTAAGAAGCTCTATAACCTAAAGCTTTTAGAAATGCAGAAAAAGAAGAAAATACAGACTAAGATGAGAAAAGGGGAAAAAAGAAAAGGTGGCATTTTTTTTAAATAAAGCATTGTATTAAGCTATAATGCTACTTTTGCTACCTTCTCTGATTTTCTTTCTCTTTGACTGTTTTCAATCAAATCTGAAAGAGGTCAGTGGTTGAAAAGAAATTCCTATCACTTCCATAAAAAGAGGTAGCCAAATAGGGAAAAGACATAGCATGAACTCATCAGGTATTAGATACCAGTGAATCAATACAGGCTGGTCACTAGAAAAGTGACAGATGCTCTCTATTAACCCCTTTTCCTTCCCAATGAGAAAGAGAAATGGAGTAAGGAGGAGACATTGGTGGGTTGAAAAGGAAAACTAGAACAGCTTTATTGAAAATAATAACAATAAAATTAAATATTTACAAATATATACAAAATCAATATTGAACTCAACATCCCTGATGTCAATTATATCACCACCACCACTGATCCTGTGGACAGACACTGGGGAAGTCCCAGACTAGGGATTCACTTGCAAACAGGAAGCAGATTCAGGAGTTGGATTCTGGAACTGGATTCAGGAATGCACGGATCATGACCAAAGGCGGAAGAATGGACAGGGTCACCTGTTCTGTCCACACCTCCCTGCAGGTGAAACCTCTTACTTTATAGCATTCCAGCATGATGCACAAGATTTAGCCACAATCATTCACTTTATCAAATGCTGGACATTAAAGATCATCTGGTTCCATGGGCAGGGACACCTTCCATGAGATGAGGATGCTCCAACCCCCACCCATGCAACTGTTCAGATGGATAGGAAATGATAATGTATTAAGGTTTTTAGTTATGTAGGTCTCAGCATGAAGGTCTCCCATAAATCTCTTTCTGATAAAAAAAGTTCCTAGTTAATAGAATGCAATAAGCTCTCATATAGAACATTTTCAAGGTTGTGCAGGTTGGAAACTCCAGAAACTTGCTAGCTCAGTGGTAATTTCTGGAATCCACATGAGGAGTGGCTGAGGGAGCTGGGGTTGTTTAGCCTGGAGAAGAGAAGGCTCAGGGTGGACCTTATTAATGTCTACAATGACCTGGAAGGAGATTGTGGCCAGGTGGGGGGTTTGTCTCTTCTCCCAGGCAACAAATGACATAATGAGGGGACACAGTCTCAAGCTGCAGGTTTAGGATGGATGTTAGGAAGAATTTCCTTGCAGAAAGAGTGATTTGCCTTTGGAATGGGCTGCCCAGGGAGGTGGTGGATTCGCCATCCCTGGAAGTGTTTAAGAAATGATTGGATGTGATGTTTAGTTCAATGGTTTAGTTGATTAGGTGGTGACAGGTTGATGATTTTAATGGCAATGAAGGTTGATGATCTAGATGGTGATAGGCTGATGATCTTGAAGGTCTTTTCTAGATGGATTGATTATGTGGTTCTGGAAAACCAAACTAAAGAGATGCAGTGTTTGAAATTCCTTCTTAAGAGATGGATTAGACACACTAAACTAGAAGATGGGCTTAAAAGTTGCAAATGCCTTAAAAAAAAAAAAAAAAATTCCATTTATTTGAATCCTATCTAATTCCTGGACTCAAAGTACTTCTGGTAACTGAAAATATGAGAATATTTTACTTTATATGAAGACAGATTTTACATGATTACATGAACCTGAAAGCCCATCAGGCTGTGCAGCTATCCAACAAGATCTGAACAGGCTGGAGAGCTGGATGAAGGCAAACCACATGAAGTTCAATATGGAAAAGTGCAGGGCCCTCCATCTAGGAAGGAAGAACAACAGGCACCTGTGCAGGTTAGGGATTGCCCTGCTGGAGAGCTGCTCCATGGAGAAAGACCTTGGAGTCCTGGTGGACAGCAAGTTCTGCATGAGCCAGCAATGTGCCCTTATGGTCAAGAGAGTCAATGACATCCTGGGGTGTATCAGGACAAGTGTGTCCAGCAGGTCTAGGGAGATTCTTCTCCCCTTCTACTCTGCCTTAGTGTGACCACTGCCAGAATGCTGTGTCAAATTTTGGGCTCCCAAGTTCAAGAGAGACAGGAAAATGCTGGAAAGAGTTCAGCAGAGAGCTTTGAGGATGATTGGGGCACCTGAACATGTCCCCTGTGAAGAGACTGCGAAACCGGGGGCTGTTTAGTCTGGAGAAGACCAAGAGGAGTTCTCATCACTGTATACAAATATCTGAGGGGTGGGTGTCAATTGGATGTGGCCAATCTCTTTTCGGTGGTCTGCAGCAATAAAACAAGGAGCAATGGCTACAATCTGGAACATAGAAGGTTTCACCTCAACATGAGGAGAAACTTCGATACAGTGAGGGTGACAGAGCACTGGAACAGGCTGCCCAGAGAGGTTGTGGAGTCTCCTTCTCTGGAGACTTTCAAAACCCTCCTGGATGCATTCCTGTGTGGACTACCCTAGGGGATCCTGCTTTGGCAGAACTCAGTGATCTCTGGAGGTCCCTTCCAATCTCTAATATTCTGTGATTCTGTGATTTTTTTCATGCTTTTAATAAAGCTTTAACATTTTTCTAACAAACAGGTCACTGAGCAGGAATTGAATTTTCAACATTCCTGTCACCTTTCTGCATCACTGACTGATGAGGTTATAAACAGATTGAAAGAAAGAAAGCATATTTTAATGAAAGTAGTGTGGATGTCTACTAATTTCATTTAGTACAAGCTGATGGTAACCATCGCGTTCAGTGTAAATGTCAAAGTCCTAAATAGATTGAAGGAGTAATTTTTTGGCGTTGCAGAACTTAATGCACAACCTCCCTCACTGCTTACTTAATAATATTTTAATGCTCTTCCTATCAGTTTACTAGTTTCAAGAAAGAAAATCAAACTAAAAAAATAAAAGATCCTGCAAAGTGAGGACACTCTTTTGTGTGGTGTGTTGTACAGTTTGGTGCCTTATCTTGTTCTAGAAACCATCTTCTAAAATGAAGAAACCTTTTGTGATCTTTCTGAAATACTTAAGGTGTCATATCATGTTTAAATACAGGGGAAACATGATTTCTTTTACTTGGCTATAAGTGGCATGGCTGCCACAAAACTATAGCTTTCAGCATAAAAAGAATCCACATGTATATTTATTGTCAGAAATTATAGCTTACGGCTAAGAATCTAACTACATAAGGTGTTTACCATAAGTACAGATGGTGACATTTTTAATAGTAAATTTGCTACAAAAAAAAAAAGCTATTTTCACTCTCTTCTTAAAACTTTCAAGTCAAAGTCAAGAAAAAAAAAATGACAGCATTTTGTGTTGACAATTTTAATGTAAGGTTTGCTTTGAAAAAGTCAAAACATTTTATTTGAAAGCTGCAAAATAATTTTTGTCTTTTTACACTGACAATCTAGAACAGGACAATATACTCAAGAGTAAACACAGCAAAAGAAATAATGTTCACATTTCTAGATACAAATATTTCTATCAGACTAAATGAAATGGTTGGGGCCTACCTGACCTGATTTCTGTCTTCGCTCAGTCACTGAATGAATAATCCATTACGTGCACAGGTTTATGAGGGATTCTGAGAACACATGCAGCAAATCTTTGAGTGCAGAATCTTTGTTTGGATTTCTCAAGGTACAGCATATGTTATCTTTGTGTTTATGTTGTTGTCATGTGTATGAGCCAACACTATACACTCGCACGTCTGAGGGCAAATCACATCCTAGGCTCCATCAAACGAAAGCATGGCACACAGATTGAGAGAGAGGATTCCACCACTTTGCTCCACTCTGGTGAGACTTCTCCTGCATCCAGTTCTGGAGCCCTCAACCTGATGGAAAAGGTCCAGAGCAGGGCCACAAAAATCCTCATGGGTTTGGAAAACCTCTCTTGTGAAGACAGGCTGGGGGAAGCAGAGTGGTTCAGCCTGGGGAAGAGAAGGCTCCAGGGAGGTGTAATAGCAGCTTTCCAGTACCTGCAGGGGTCCTACAAGAAGGAAGGAGTTAGACTGTTTACAGAGGCCTGTAGTGATAGTATGAGGGGCAATAGTTTTAAATTAGAGAGAGGTAAACTTAGATTGGCTGTTAGGAACAAGTTATTTACCATGAGGATGGTGGAACACTGGAACAGGTTTCCCAGGGAGGTAGCTGAGGCCGCTTGCCGGGAGATACTTCAGGTGAGGCTCAACAGGGGTCTGAGCAACCTCAGCTAGTGGATGATGTCCCTGCTTACTGCAGGGAGTTGGGCTAGATGACCTTTGAAGGTCCCTTCCAACCCAATACGTTCTATGCTTTTATGATTCTGTGATTCATACCTTAACTACAAACAATTTCCATGTTGAGTACTGTGAACTTTCAGTGCATGCAATGATCCAGCCATGGCTGTCTTTGGCGAAATACACAGTTTCACAAACATAAATAAAGCATTCCCATTCTGCTCTTGGCAGGATGTTTTTGTTAATTGTTCATGAGACAACATCCAAACAAAGGTTACAAAAATACCCCAAAAGACTCACTTATCATCTTATCTCTGAAAAGACCTGGCTATGGAAATGTTTCTCTATGAGGATTTTTAAGAATAAGTCATCACGTATCCTTCCAGCACCATGGTGCAAAGGATAAGCACAGTATGGATTGGAAGAGAGAGGTGAGAGATGCCATTTATGTCTTTCTTTAAATCCAGGGTAAGTAGAGCACATCACAAGCCTTCAATATTAGATACTAGGAGGAAATTCTTTACTGTGAGAGTGATGACGTGCTGGAACAGGTAGCACAGGGACACAGTCCCTGGAAATGTTCAAGGCCAGGTTGAATGGAGATGTGAACAAACTGATCTATTGGAAAGTGTCCCTACCTATGGCAGGAAAGTTGGAACCAGATGATCTTTAAAGTCCCTTCCAACCCAAACAATTTTATGATTCTGTTGTCCTTCATAAGGTTTCTTCATCTGGTGTGTGAGACACCAATCAACCCACTGAGTCATATTTGTCTTTCTTAGATTGAATTTGTATTAACTTATATTTGCATTATTATAATTAGATGTTATTTCTCCATCCTGTGAGACACCACCATGGTTTTTTTTTAACTTCATCCCTAGCTACAGTTCCTGTTTGACTGTATTTTGAACAATAGCTTCCTCAAACAATGAGTACTACAGCATTCTGTTCCTGAGGAATCTACATTCCTATTATCATCATTTCCAAACAATTCTGTCATCGTTGCCTAATTTTTGGTAAATATTTAGCTTATTTCAACATTGTTTCTATCCTATGGTATCTACGTATATAAACAGGACAATATAATTAAGTACTTCTTGGGAACACAGTTGAATATATTGAGTTTTAGTTTATTTTTTATGCCTCAATTTTTCAGCTTTTAAATTTTCCATCTGAGGTACAGGGGTGCTGGCAGCCAACTCTGAGGTCAGGGTGCTATGCATGCAAGGCAGTGGAAAGGCTGCCTAAAAAAAGTCCTTAATGGATATCTCATATGGTATACTCCACTGTAGCTTGAATCCAGCTCTTGGAATTGCCAGTTCATAGTTCTGTGCTCCTCTGATATGCTGCAGTCTTTTGTTGCACTCCTTCCCTGTCTTCCACCACCCACCTCTCAATAAATGGAAAAAAATAATTTAAATTAGCTCAGAAAAGCTTTCTAAGATTCGGTCTTCTGTTAATAAATACTTGGTTCTACTTAGAGTACCATATATTAAAATGTCTAACATTTAGAGGCGAAGGAAATGACAAAGTTTTTCTTCCTACCATTGTAACACCTTGTAATTAATTACAGAAGATGCAGAGATTACACACTCAGAAGCACTTTATAAAATGTCAATCAGAAACCATTTGCCTGAGTCTTTTCTCTTTTGCAGACTTTGCCTTTCTAAGTTTTGTAGGTTTTTTTTGTTGTTGTTTATTTGTTTGTTTGTTGTTAAAATTCTCTTTATTTATTTATTCATTTTTATTTAACAAGCAAGGAATAAGTGAGAATCATGAAGGTAAAATCTAACTCTTGTTGAATGTCAGCAAGTCTCTTTTGGAATAGGGAAAAAAGAAACAAAGATGGTCAAATAACAAGTGATGGAAGCATCAAAATGAAGTATTTAATATGATACATTATATAGTGTGTGTGCTTAACTGTTATTGGGTGTACCTATATTTTGGCAGAAATTCTGGTTGAAGCCAATAAGTTCAGCCTAAATGTCATGTGTGCACTATGTGAAATGCTGTCAAAATTATATGAACCATGTGGCTTTTAGAATTAGGCACCTGATATAAAACAGAGTTTCAAAGGGCACTTTACAGATGTGTTTTAGATGATAAAACCCCATGTTTATGGCATGAGAAACTTATGTATATGTGTAGCATGTTCCATTTAGCCACTTGTCATTTGGTACAGATAAGAGGGAAAAAATGTTTTAAACAAGGATATCCTGTTGGAAAAGCTTTGGAGGATTCCATTTAAGGCTATTTTTTGTTATATGAATGATTTGGAAAAAAAAACAACAGGTATCTTCTCCCACTTGAGCAGTGACTTCTTAAGCATTCTATTCACATAGCATCCTGCGTAATATATATGATATTGAACATAACTTATTATGAATTTTTAATGGATCATAAATTTTAGATGAATACACAATTTGATTTTAATCTTTCCAAAAGAGACCCCTTCACTCATTCAAAGCCTTTTATCATATTTAACTTCCTTAGAAAGACTGGAAAACGGTTGACAGTCATATTTATATATGTGTGAATGTATGTGTATTATAGAATATATTTGCAAAGAAGCAAATAATCTTAAAAAATAAGAAAATGAAGGGCTATATATGTCTCTTCATTTCAGTCTTTTAAAACAATCCAGACTTTTGTCATTGGCATGCAGTATGTGCTTCCTTTAACTGAAACAGGTGGGCAAGTTTCTTCATAAAGATACTGAAAAAATATATTTTAACACATTTTACTGTAAAAGGTAGGTAAGGGACAAGACTTACAAGGTGCAGAGGAGGACAGGAGGCTTTTTTAAAAAATGGACAAATAGCAGATAAAATGGAAAGGGACTGGGATAGGAACAAATTAGGTATTTGCAGTCAAAACTGGGGAGAGGAAGAACGAATTGTTATGAAGATGAAGTAAGATATGAGGAAGACAAACGAGAAAACCAGGATTCATAACAAAAGTTGAGCTGTAACAGTTCTGTGCTACCAATTTAAGTTTTAGCCTTCTTTATTGTTTCCTTCAGAAATCTTTATCTGAAGTAGTTTTGATTTGGTGGCCTAAATAGGAAAAAAGTATATCTTTTGGATCAATACCTGAACCTAGTGTGAAGAAAAAAAAGGATGTCAATTGTACAAATTCAATTGAAATTCATCTTCCAAATTCTTTTTTTCTTTCTTTTGAAATATAATCTCGTTTTGTATTTTGTGCAGTATAATCACAATGCCTTCTCACAGTTCATTTGTGAGTTATGCTAGTGAGCATCTTCAAGTGTAGGGCTTTTGAGTTTGGGTGGTACAGGAGAGGGTCTCACTCTTATTTCCACAAATAATATTAATTGTTTATTAAAGATATAAATATAGATATAAAAGCTGTTTAATGACCTGACATATCTCTGAATGCTGTGATATGAAAGTTTACCATAAAATACCTTCATAAATTCCTGAATGTGTTAAAAGAATGTGTAATTTGCTTTTAAGCATCAGCTGCCAAAGGAAATTCTTCCTCAGTTTTCTCTCTGCAAGCCAAATGCTTTTATACAGACATTTGTTTGAAACTTAGGCTGGTCCTTTGAATTTTTCACCTAGGACAATATTTTGTGGTAACTCGTTCATAAGTATCAGTTTCTGTTTTATTTTTTGTGGATTGGGTATTCTGTATTAAAAGAGTTAAGGAAAGGGAAGTGAACAAGAGATACTCAAGATCGCGAGAGCAAAAGAATGTTAAGAGCAATCACTTACATTTCTTATTATAAATCTAAATTCGAGAAATAATAAATTATTGCATAATTACATTGATTTGCTTTGTAAAATACTGCCTTAGTGTACAATAGTTAAGGTTTCTCCATGAACTATCAAGACTGAGATACTAGCTGGGTATGTTCAAAGGTTTAGTTGCTCTCTTTAAAAATGAATTGGGTTTAGTCAGAGTTAGGTAAATCTGGATGTATAAATTTATGGATATTCAATGGGATCATAAACTGGCTAACTACTGGTGGCCATTAAAATGAATTTGCAATATATCAGCTAATCATAAAATTTGATGTTAAGAATATTTTTAAAATAACAGAATTTCAATGTTCGTTGATTTCACAACATCTCTTAGTAGCATTACACCCTTCAGCTAGTGACATGGTAACTTGGAACTGATACAGATATTTTAACTGACTAATGTTCATGGTGAAAATAAGATTGAGAACAGAGTTGCAGAAGTTCTTGACCACAACATAGCTGCTTGTAGTGGGTTTGCGGTTACCTGCCCCCACACCTTTATAAACCCCGGCTAAAACTCAGAAAAACACTGGAAGTTAATAAATGAAGCTTTATATTTACAGCAATGCACAATATGCAAGCAAATATTTACAAGATGTAACAGATATTTACAGATATATACAGTGAAAAAGTAATACAGACACCACACCCCTCCCGGAGGCCAAAATCCCAAAGAGAGGGTAACCAAACCCCTCTTACCACCTTTCCCCCCTTCCCCAGTCTTATCTCACCACCAGTTGATGCTGCAGATAAGATGAAGATTGGTCAGAGGGATTAGTAATAGGAAGGAGTTATTAGTTTTACTCTGAATTAGCTAAAAGACAGAGAGACAAAGGAGAAAGCAGCCGCAGCCAGACATAGACAGAAGCCCTCTGCTAATCTGGTTGTTTTGAGAACAGTTCTTAAAACAACATTTTTTTCTTTCCTCAGTAAAACTCAGTGAAGTGACACAGTGTGTTTATCTCTCTTTCAGCCAATAGTCTGATTTCACACTCAAATTCTCTAATTAGCTCAAACCAACACACTGCTCATTACACATTATGTACTGGACAAGGCAAACGGTACACAGCACATGAAAACAGAAGCATACAAAGGTTATCCTCTAACACAATCATAGTTAGAATAATGACTGGAACCTTTGATTAGGTTAAATCCATTCTTCCTCTTTCAGAGCAAAGGGACAGTCGAGCACATTAAAATGTTCATTGATTAGATGTCTCTGAGACGCATACTGCTAGGTTGTATGCAAACCTCACAGGATTTCTCTCTGTTGGAACAACTGGTTTTCAAAGATGGTATTTCTGATACAGATGTTTGTCATGAAAAGCGCACTTGAAATTCTATTGTCATTGTATGCAGTAATTTAAGGATTAAACTCAACAGTTTTTCATAGCATTGTTTGTTTCCCCTGTGAAAGAACTACTGATGCAGCGTATCCAGATTAAGATCGATTAACAATTCTGTGAATTTTGCCCAGCAGCTATAATCGTTGGTTGCCTTAGCAACTTGGAAGATTAAATCATAAGATAAAATCCAGAGGGTTCAATTAAAAATTCTTGTTGAAATTCAGATTCCTTTGAGGATGAAAATGACTGGTGTTCCAAAATGCATTTGAGAATTCTGTGTTGGCTCCTTTTATTTCAGTGACATTTATTAGAAACAAGATATAAATCTAATATAATATTCAGGAAATATTTACCTATTGTAATTTACTGTTGGTATTGATGCACCAGGAATAATGAAGCTGGGTGGCTTTGTTAAATAGCAAGGCAGAGGCTAAACTTTATCTTACTGACAGAAGAATTTGATTTATCGTGTTCGCTAGGCTATGTTTCCTGTATTCGATACCAACAAGGATTTACGGCAGCTTTGGTCCTACACATAATTTAAAAACCAGCAACTTTTAATGTATTTTTGATGTAGTATGCTAGGACTTTACTTCTGAAATGTGCTCCTAAAGGGCTTTGGTTTGTTGAAACTATCTGCTGTCCATTATATGGCTGCAGAGCACAGCCAAGGTTCTCTTTTCTGTTGCATCAGCTCTGGCTTGGGTGTTTTCAGTAATTCCTGGATAAATACCAAGGCCTATTCACCTCTTTTTGACCAAACTGGTAATTTTGCTACTAACTTTCTGGCAACTGTATTGTCTTACAGATCTTCTAGCTCTTCTTCTGGTGCTCTGATGACCTTTTCTTTGGGTAGATGTACTTCTAACACAGTGCTGCTGAGGGAAGTCTTATTTATTGTCAATCAGCCTTCTCAGAGATGTGTTTACCTCACAAAATGACCTCCAAGTATTCTGATATGGTGCCAAAAAGTATGAACGCCAAAGCATTAACATGTTGATGCTGACCTTGCACAATGCTTGCCTTTCATTCTCCCCCTTGCACAGAAGGAGAGAGAGATCAGTATATTAGTACTGTCCACTTCTCCTAATGAAAAGTTTTCTTCTTTACTTATCCTCCATTGCTGTCATGCATCTCACCAAAGGCAGTCTGGTCAGACACTAATCATATGCTACATCATATAAGGGAATACAGCAAAACTTTGGTTTTCTCACTTTAATCCTTCTTAAAGAGATAACCTTTTTTTGACCTTCTTTGCAGACCAAGGTAAAACAATGAAGATGAGTGGAAAGAAGGTGCTTCTTTTGAAATAATTAAATTTAAAAAGCTAAATAAAGAGAAACAAGTAGAATAAAAGAAAGAAATATGCTACCTTAATGTTTCAGATACCAAGAGAAAAACAGTGTCTTCCATTTACAGGGATAACAAAGGAAGTCAACCCTTTCATTCTGTTTAATTCACCTCATTACATTTTCTGGTTTGATGCATATACTACAAGATACTGAACAGCCCTTCTGAAATTACATCTCAGTTGTGCTGAATGCTTGTGGATTTCATAGATAAAAGTAATAGCAATCAGAGAAAGGGAAGTTGATATAAAATTTAATATGTTGTATAGATAACCAGCATCACTTGGCAGCTGAATATAAGACAAATCTGAACTCCTCTGGGCCCTGTATCAGCAAGAAATCTTTGCAGAGATATTTTATTCTAAAAAGTATCCCTTGAAACCTTTTTTTTAATAATTCCAGCAGTTATAACAAATTATATTAAATTACAGGGTAGGCCTAAAGCATCATCCTAGAAGCTTCGAAATTATGAATCTAGTTTAGGACATAAAAGTATACCTCTGGGATAAAAAAAAAATACATAGAATAAAGCATAGGAATTAAAGTGTAGCAAGATAAAAAAGAAGTCTGTAACTAGAAAAAAATTTTTTTTTGGTGTACTTTAAGTAGTCCTCTTTTTTTAGCATGCTCTAAACTTTGTCTGTGTTATGACTGGGGAAGAGGAACTTTGTGATCACTAAAAGCTAATTAATGAAGTTTAGTGAAAATGGAAGTTTTCTTACCTCTTTTGCTGAAAGACACTTCCTGGCTTCTTGGTGTCGTTTTTATAGTCACTATATCCTTGCAATTTGAGTAACTCATTATTTTTATTTTATTTATTGTTTATGATGGCTTTTGCAATGCCAGCACAGAAATTTTGTGCAGAAGTGACCCCAGTAACTGCACCAAAATGTAGCTTTGCTAAACTTTGCCCTGGTGCTGGTGAGAAATCTGCTCCGTTTCTGTGTTATTTACAGAATTGTTCTGCAGTTCTTCACCATTCTCAAATTACTTTCTCTCATTTTAAGCTCTTCATTATGGAATCACAAGTGAAAAACTCATGCTAGTTTCATCTCTGCTCTACATGCCTTTCTTAATTTCAATTACTAATTTAGAAGGAATCATCTGGGAATAGGCCAGAGGGAAACTTATATGATGAATGAATGGGTCTTTTTCTTGGCTTCCTTATCCTAAAATACTAAAAAGCTAAAGGCAGAAGGTGCAGGAGGCTTACAAATAACTTTGTATATATTCTTGGAAATTTAAACAAATTGCTATGCATTTATGTGTTATGTGTTTTACGTGTAATGAACAGTGTAGAATCTTTTTTTTTTTTTAATTATATTGACCCATAAAGCAGTTTTAATCTGTGTAGTTTGAAAGGCTTATGCAGACATCACTATTACCATTGTCTTCTGATTTAAAACAAAATATGAAATGGGTGAAACAAAAATATGAAATGGGAAAAGGAAGGCCTTGACAAGTCCAACATCATCACACAACAATTTCATGGCTGAGCTACCAGCTCACTTTTCAGAGTGTCTTCCAGTGCCATATCAGTTCTCTACCACCACTAATGCTCATTTTAGTAAATAACAAGGATATCTTTTTGTTTTAAAGTAAATTGTTTGCAACAAGTCAGAGAAGTTCTAATAGGACAGCAGGACTTCAGACACGATGGATGAGTGCTGAAGGAATCGTGTTAACAGATGTTGATGAAAACTCCTCTCTCCTAGCAATAAGGATTATGTAGTGTCAGAGTGTCTGGTTTAGAAGTTTGTGCAATTTGCAAGCCAGACGTTTATGAAAGCACACGTACAACGCATGTGATTTCTTTGAATGCAACTTTAAAAGTAGATCTCAAAAAGAAGGAAAATCAAAAGACTCCTTGTGTAACGCCACCATCAAGGGAGCTATGTGATGGATTGTAATATTAAACACTTTCTGCTGTGCATGAAGATTTGAACGAGAGTTACGTTAGCAGACAGATGCATTGCCCAGCTCTTCAGCTTGCCTAGAGGTGTAGCTCAGTAATGGTGATGTGGGTTAGGAACTTTCTCCCCACCTCCCACCCCTATTTGAAATATACCAGACTAGCTCAGATGGCTTGGAAGAGGAAGCTAGATTTAGAGCATGGCAAAATTTACAAGCACATATATACAATATATTTACAAGTATATACAAATATTTACCATTACATCAAATTAGAAATAATGCAGAAATCCAAAGTCATGGACAAAGGAAACTGCCCAGAAGGGCTCGAAGCTGCCCCCTCTTTCTCCCTCTCTATCTCCCATCCCAAACAGGCAAGCAAAAACAGAAGCAGCAAAGCTTATGTCGTTGTTTATTAGTGAAGAGATTAGAGTGGGATAAATAAGGAAACGTCCCAGAACAGAGTGAGGGAAGATTATTTACATTTTGGGTTTTTTATCCCTCTCAGAAAACCAATGAATGATATAGATTTCATCATTATTTACTGTTCACAAGCAACATTTTAAATTCTCTCATTAAAATGTTCCAATTAGCCTGAAACCAGCACAAATGGTCATCCATATTATAACAGAATATATATCATCTGTGTGCCATTCTACAACTCATTTTAAAAAAATTCAAAGCCAAGAAAGCCTTATTTAAAAACTTGTGTGTTGACCTTAAATTCCACTCTTCCACTGGCCAGGCCCTAGTAAGGAGATGTGCTGATGGAGAGAGATTTCTCTTTAAGGCAGCTCTGAATGAGAAAGGTGTAAAGAGGAGAGGACAATGGGTTTGCCTCATGCTGTAGACTTTAGCAAATTGCTTTCCAACTGCCCAGCACAATCAGAGCAATTGCTGGCATGTATTTTATAGTGAAGATGGATAAGTATCACACCTCCTGGCGAGCATACAAGCAAATAATTGTGTCAGCAAGCCAGAGAAGTGATTTTGGTCTCTAAAGCAAGGAGGCAAATGAGGAAATAATTCTAGATTTTGTCTAGGCCGACCTAAAAAAATAGTTCAGTAAATTTTCTCCATTTTCTGTATTCTGTCTAGCTACATTTCTTTAAGATATGAAGTCTTAGGAAATCTTTTACTGAAATTACTGTATCAGAGAAAAAAATATTTGGTTATGGACGCTTGCTTTCAATTCTGTTCACAGAACTGGGATCAGACTGACACAATTTTTTCCTGTCAAATCTTTCTCTGATTTCTGGAATTAATACATAACTTCTAGCATTAATGCATAATAGATCCTTGCCTTTTGCATCTTTTAGATCAAGTTTTCATTTTAATACTAAAATACGGCTCTGAGTTAATAAAGTGCAGTGGCATCCCTCTTAACTATTTCATTGCTTTCTGTAGATAGTTCTGCTGAAAAATGTCAGGTATTAAAATAACATAAATCAATGCTAATAACCTTCATTAAGATATCCTTAATATATCCTTTAAGGTAATATATAACACCGTGATGTCTAATGAGGCAGTAAAATGTAGTTTGAAGTCTTGGTGCTGCACTAACTCTGCTTATTCTGAGTGCAGGTGTGAAACAAATGTTAATATTGAAAATATGTTTGGTATCGGCATGTTTTACGGTTCCTTCCTTGCAGCACACAAGAGAAAGCTCTGTGGGCATTTTTCAGCTTAGTGGGGGAAAGAAAAATGTCTTATGAAATTTTAAAATGATACATTTGGGGATGGTAGAGTAGTCTGGCAGCACATTAATCTTTACAAGGGTTATCTGTCCCTGGTGAAAAAGCATGATAAGGTGCCATCCTTTTAAATCTCCTGGAAACATATGGACAGGAAGGATGGTGAATGTTTAAGCAACCAAGTTTTTTGTAGAACTTTAATTCCTAAATAATGTGCCCAAGGCCTAACTTTAAATGGGTCCATCCTTGGGTATTGTCAAGTAGTCTCTTGAAATAAGTGATTACACTTGCAGCCAGAGACCCTGGCTAAGAAATCAAATGTACTATCTGCAGCAAACTGTAGGCATGACTTGCTTTAGCAATAAGAAAGGGCTATGTTGATGGGCCTGCATAAGAAAACCTATTATTCTTAAATAGTTACTGGAAAGCCAGGCAGAATTCCAAATGAGGTAACTGTAATTGAAGATATATGTGGGGGTGCAGCCCCATAGCATGAATGTGTACTTTGAGGTTTAAAAACATATTTGCACATACTTAAAGTACGCTGGTGCTTTTCCTGACTTAGCTGAGCATCTGTGTCTCTGGAACCCAAATATTTCAATTTATCCTTCTAGAAAGCCAATGGAAATCAAAGAACTATACTGAGATTAGGGTGTCTTTGAATGCCACCAATCTTGTTAAATCAAATGTTCTTCTGAGCGCTATTCTTAACTATCCTAATTAATTATGCAGAAGGGGTATAATTACATATTCCAATCTGTCAACTCCTGAAAAAACACAAATGAACATTTTCTGTTTGGTTGTACAGGATGTTTATGAAAGCTATGCCATGGCATGATTCACCTGCTTTTTAGACATCTAAAAGGTAGGTATCTCAGTCCAAGCTTGACATCACAGGACCCTTGATAGTCAGTGGCAAAAAGCAGGCATGGTGTGTTTCAAGTTTTGTGTGATGATTGGTCTGATATTCTCACATGAGAAGTGATGAAACATTCTTGGGACCCCAGGATGAAGCCATGCATAGGGATTTTCAGGGATGCTGCAGCCCACATGGGACCCCAAACTGGCAATTATGAGCGATGTACTGCAAGATGTAGCATCTGGAAGGAGTTAACTGCTTTAAAGCAAAACAGGGTTTGACTATTCAGGAATCAATAGTGCCTGAAAGAATCATTGTCTAGAGATATATTTGTGCAATTTAGAACAGGTAGTGGTTTTGTAAGCATTGCCCAAGATTATTTTGCAGCTATAGATTTAGATCTCTATCTATAGCATGCAATATTAAGATAATTTGAATAACGGTAGAGATACCCGGACACAGACTAATTTGAGCCAAATTAGAGCTGTTCTGGCTTTTTCTTTCAAAAACAAAACAGATAACAACAGGAAACAAGTAGCAGCTCTCTGGCCGTGGCAATTTTCCCAGTATCATCTGTGAGTGGCATCTCTACCATAGTGCTTAACAGCGCTGCAGAACAGGAGGTACTGACCTTCCCAAATAATTATGAGGTTTTTACAGAATGGAGAGACCATGGAAAGTGCCTATAGCAAGGCAAAATAACAGACAAAACTCACGTTGCTTTGTTTGGAAGTGGTGTCAATCTGCCTAACTGTTGTTAAACCTAGTTTCTTTTTCTGCATAGCACTGTTTCGGTGTCTGTGTGTGATTCAGCATTCTACCAGGCATATTACTGGTGCAATCTCTACAAAAAAACATTTTGAAATGTTAGTATTTATTTATCAGGTATAAACTTATTTTTTTAGAACTTATTTCAGTCTGCTTTTCATTGTTGGGATTTTGTTTTCTTGATTTTTTTTTTTCATGTTTGTTTGTTTGCTTTTTCCTGTCACTTTTTTCTTTGCTTTAGCTAAGGTAAAATATGGGTCAGTTGTGTTTGAGTTTCTGTGTTTTGAGAAGTGGGAAAATACAATCCATGCAGTCAATAATAAAATGTACTACCAAAGCAAAGGAATGTCCCCTCACCTCTTCTTCTTGGCTTAATCCTTTATGTCATGATGAAGGAGTTTTGAGGGAAGACTCTTTCTGGTTCCTGAGTCATGGGCATAAAAGATTCTCTCATAAACTGAAAACCTCTGAGGCAGAATGAGATGCTTAAAAAATGCTTGAAGAGTGACAGATTTTTAATGAATTATTAATGTGTTATTGATATTTTTCTTTTCCTTAAAGAACTTGGTAGATTTTTTTGAATTTCAGAAAGCTGCCTAATTTTTACTTCACAAAATAAGTTATTGGTTAAGTCTTGCTAAGTTGATTGAGTTGGAAGCATGGGAAAAGGAGTTCGGGGGGGCAGGGGGGTGGGGGGAAACATAAACTATTTCCACCTTCTGAGGAATCTCTGCTGGAGTGAGCTGGGAGATGAAGGGAATGAGAGTAGACTGAAAAGGATGACATTCTTTCCAGTTTGTACCAAGCAGAAAGAGATTATAAATTAAAAATAAATAAATAAGAAAGGAAAAGAAAATGAAGATGGACACTGACATTAACACTGGAAATCTAAGACAAGAGAGCTCATGTTTGTTTTGCATGGGTGGGTTTGACAGAGAATTAATATGTGTGGAAAGATGCATACTGTGTTTCATGCAGATAATATGCTACCTGTGACCCTAATGACAGAGGACTAAAAAGACAGGAACACAGCAAATGAACGTGAGCACCCTCCTAGAGATGCTCTGAATTAATAGAGTTCAATGACTGGGTACAATTGTTCATATGATAGAGTGCCAGGAACTGTCAGCTGGGGTTGATTAGTAGAAAATAGTAACAATCTATGATATTAATTGAAAGGTTAAGAAAATAACAGTGAGATGGAGCTTGAGACTTTGTCTACAGCTGGAGCTTTACACAGTGTGGGTGTAGAGAAAATGTTTTGGTTTTCAATATCAAAATTTTCTGAGTAACTGCCAACAAATGAACAAAGAAAACACCACCAACATCACCACCTAAAAACAAAACAAAAACAAACAAAAAACCCACTTTAATTAAAAAATCCAGCTTGTGCATCGTTCATACCACTTCAAAGTAGTATCCATGTAGCAGGAGTACAGAACCAGTGGCCTACAGAAAGGAATGCCTCATGGAAAACTTCAAATATTTTTGAGCTTTTGTAAAATGATCCAAGTTATTGTCCAGACTGACACCTTCTATTGCTGACACTTTATTCAGCAATGCTCTGGGAAAGGTCGTGACATCTATCTTGTGCAGTAACTTAGAAAATAAAGTGATGCACAACTGCTATCTGACACACCCCAGTCTTTGGCCCTCTCTCCACTCCTGTTGCTCTAGTTATCTTGCCAGGCTGCTTGTAAATGCATCTTGCAGACAGATTGCTGTTACATGTTGGCTCAGCTCTTTTATCCTCATTTGCTTCAAATGTTTTTGTCTGAGGACGGGTGTAGTCACTTCTGAATGTTGTCAAATATAGGCATTTGAGAAGTTGATAGAAGATCTGGGCTAGTTATGCATGAGGCTATTTATTTAATGTGACATTTTTAGTTGCTAAATCACACACACGTAAATAAGCATAAACCCATAAATTGCTCAGGCATCTTGGACAGGCAAGCCACTTACATTTCTGATTCCCAAAGCAAAATTGATATTTATTAATCAACCTGTCTGCCTCTATAATAAACTCCTGTAGCTCTCAGTGTGTGGCCTCGTAGAATGTTTTGTAAAAATATACTCCTCTCTAAGAGACTCAGAGCAGCTGTTAAGCAAGCAAGCTGAACAGCCCTGCTCAGTTGCAGTCTGATTCCAGTCATGCACATTACTGTATTTTTGCTTTTCAAATGCTTCAGTTCACATTAAAAATGTGACAGAGAATCTGCGTTTTCTCTCCAATAATGCTCTATCATACGCATGGACTAAAATTTGGGGTTTAAAAGAGAATATCAATGTAGATCATAGCACAGATGTGGAAAACTATCTAATCACACAAAAAAAAACCCCAAAACGTGTGTGCTCATAGGGAAAATGGTGTAATTTAGATTATTTAATGCCATGGGCTATGTTCACTGCTGAGCAAAGGACAAATTGCTAGTTCTTGCATAGCTGCTTTTCTTCATGTAGGATAAATTACAGCAGCATTAAGTGCCAGAATCAGTATTTATTTATAAATGAATTCAGGGCTTTTATGGTTGTCGATTTTTATTTTCATTGACCTGTAGTACACCTCTAAAGTACTTTCACATGTATTGAGAAGCTTAATTAAGTGAAAGATATTACTTTTTGCAGCATTTTAGGCTTTCTGCATTTTAAAGAAATGCAGCTGGATGAATCAAATGTGTGTGACTTTTACAGCCTATAGTTTGACCTTTCTTCCCAGCTGAAGAATTATCTATAGATTAGTTTCCTGGTGTTGGCAATAGCCTAAAACATTTAGGCAACCTTTTATTTATTTTTTTTCCTATTGTATCCAATACTGTCTGGAAGCTGGAAATAGTGAGTCTTCTCATTCCAAGTGGATAATTTTTTTTTAATCCTTGGAGAGTGCCTAAAATGATTAAATGCACTTAAGCACAAGAACAGAGGGTTTTTTTCTGAGTCAAATGAGATGGGAAAAGACAAAACTCTCATGTAAATCAGTGGAAGAAGAGAATTTCACTCAGGCATTAGGGCCTATTTGAAGTGAAACATCCTTCACAGAATCATAGAATCACAGAACATTAGCAGCTGGAAGGGACCTCCAGAGATCATTGAGTCCAACCCCCCTACCAAAGCAGGATCACCGAGGGTAGTTCACACAGGAATGCATCCCAGGTGGTTTTGAAAATCTTCAGGGAAGGAGACTCCACAACCTCTTTGGGCAGTCTGTTCCAGTATTCTGTCACCCTCACTGTTAAGAAGTTTCTCCTCATGTTGAGGTGCAACCTTTTCTGTTGCAGTTTGTAGCTCTTGCTCCTCATCTTATTGCTGCTGGCCAGCGAAAAGAGATTGGCCCCATCCACTTGACACCCACCTCTCAGATATTTATAGACATTCAGACCATCTCAGGTAGAACTATATCTACCCTATGTATAACTCTGCATATTTCTTGAAAATTATTACTGGGAAAATTGTGCTGCATAATAGCAATTGGATACTTTTACATACATGCTGAATTTAAAACAACATTCTACATTGTGGTGATGTTTTACAGTTACATCTTACTTTCAATTCTGACTCTAAAACCTGCACAAGGAAGGCACAATAAGTGAGATAATTATTAAAATATATATTTAATAACATTTAAAGAAATGTTATTGGTTCCATGACTAAAGCATATCAATGCCCATAAATCAATCAGGCCAGCAGTTTAAATGCAATATAGATTGCATTAAATCAACTCAAAGAGCCTTCCTCACACTATGCATAGGAAAGTGTTCAGGGAACAATTTGTATGTTGTATGTCATTGGCCTTTACAAAGGCCAGAACTTTACAGATAGTTGTACTTTACTTTGTATCTTAGGGTCTCAAAGGATATACAACTTTTTTTTGTAACTTTGGACCTCTTCAACTTAAGTGACTTTGTATACATATCGTTGCGATTATCAATTTCTAATTACTATAAATAATCGCGGGGGGGTCCGGAATAGTCCCCCCGGGTTCTTTGGATGCTCGGTTGGCAAGGATAAACACATGAAATTGCTTGAAACACAGAATTAAACAGTTTAAACAGTCAGAACTTAGAGAACAGAGAACCTAATACAAAGTGATCCTAACCGCGCCTATAAAAGCCCACGAAAGGCGCGCTGGATACAATGTTTCTTCCCGAGAAAGAGGAAAGAGGAGGATTTATCCCGAATAGAAAGGAAATGAGAGGGTTTTGCCTTGCCGCCTTTGCTATAAGCTGTGATGCTGCTGCTGCCGCCACTGCTGAGCACATGGCTGGTGCTGAGCTGGCTGCCGAGGCTTGAGTTCCTCACGGCAGGAGAGAAAGAAGAAGCGCGCACTAATGGCCATTGCACCCCCTTAAATACCCCATTAGGGGAGCATGGAACTGACCAATAGACACTTAGCATCCACTGCATGGCCAATTGGTTCAAAAGTCCAGCACCCAGGGGTGGTTTCCGACACCCTAAGACGCAGCACAGATCACCTGAATTTGGGCGCGTGACTTGTGCGTGCAGCCCAAAACTTCCAGGGCCACGTGGTGTGCCCCCTGCAACCCGCTTCTGGACCTTGCAACGGAAGGGGGAGGGGGACCCCAGGAACTGAACCAACTCTGGGCAATAATCAATCCCATACCAGGACACATATATTTCAGGCATTTCCTGAAATTTCTTTTTGTTTTGTTTTGGGATTTTTTTCTTCTATCTCTTGAATTGCCATTTGAGATGTACTGTGCCTTGCCATTACATCATATTCACTTGTTTGTATAGCTAAAAAAATCAGATCTTTCTCAACAAGGCACATGGCATATTCCTAAATGTACAGCTGTGGAAGCTGAAATCTCGGCTCTGTGCCCTGTACTGCAAAGAGCTCAAATCATGACTTACACTGTACTACAGAATCATAGAATCATAGATCTCTAATAAGATCATCAAGTCCAGCTGGCAACCTAACACCACCATGGCCATTAATCCATTTACCAAAGTGTCATGTCTACACATTTGTGGTACACCTCTAGGGATAGTGGTTCCACCACCTCCTTGTGTGACCTGTTTTCATGCCTGATGACTCTTTCAATAAAGAAATATTTTTAATACCTTATATAAATACCCACACCACCACCCCTGGTGCAATTTAAGCCCATTACCTCTTGTCTTGTCACTTGACATTAGAGCAAAGTTACCAACCTCACTGCAACCTCCTTTCAAGCAGTTATAGAGAGTGGTAAGGTCTCGCCTCAGTCTCCACTTCTCCAGACTAAAGAACCCCAGTTCTCTCAGCCACTCCTCATAAAATTTGTTCTCTCGATTCTTCACCAGATTTGTTACCCTTCTCTGGACATGGCCCAGGACCTCAATGTCATTCTTGTAATGAGAGGCCCAAAAGTGACCACGGTATTTGAGGTGCAGCCTCACCCGTTCCGAGTACAGGGGGACAATCAGTCCACTGCTCCTGCTGTCCACACTATCTGGTATTCCATATGTCTTTGCATGTGAAAAGAAATGCAAGATTTAACATGTAGCATTTATCCATTATATATAGTTTGGGATGTTCATTGAGCTTGCAGTCAAAGCCAAAGTGTTTGTATGCTCTTTCATACACTTGTTCTCATGCAGTTCTGGAGCCCCCAGCACAAGAAGGACATGGAACTGTTGGAATGAGTCCAGAGGAGGGCCACAAAGATGATTAGAGGGTGGAGCACCTCTGCTATGAGGACAGGCTGAAAGAGTTGGGGCTTTTCAGCCTGGAGAAGAGAAGGCGTGAAGGAAACCTTATAGTAGCATTCCAGTATCTGGAGGGGGCCTACAGGAGGGCTGGGGAGGGACTATTCACAAGGTCTTGTAATGACAGGACGAGGGGGAATGGGTTTATACTAGCAGAGGGGAGATTTAAATGGGATGTTAGGAGGAAGTTCTTTAAAGTGAGGGTGGTGAGACGCTGGAACAGGCTGCCCAGGGAGGTTGTGGCTGCTCTCTCCCTGGATGTGTTCAAGGCCAGGCTGCATGAGGCCTTGAGCAACCTGTTCTAGTGGGAGGTGTCCCTGCCTGTGGCAGGGGGTTGGAACTGGATGATCTTTGAGGTCCCTTCCAACCTAAACCATTCTATGATTCTATTCATTCTAAATCCCATAGATAGGAGCAGCCACATTTTGCTGCTGAGTTGTTGCCTTGAAGCATACTGAAGTAATGCATTCAATAATACATTTCTGTAGTCATGTTATGTCCTGAGGTTTAATGTTGATGTATTGTCCCTAGTAGATGAGATAATCAAAAGGTACATTGCTTTAGACCTCTTCAGACTGAGACCATCTGAGACTGGAAAATTATACTGCCTGCTTATGTCAGTTTTAAATCACAACAAATTAGCAATACATTTGTGTAATCCATCTGCAATCTACCATCCTTTTGTTGTCTTCCTGCAGCATTACTGTAGGCAGAATATCTTCCCAGGCAAGTGAATATTTAGCCATTATTCCAGAGGAACTGCAAAATCATGAATGCCTGGTATATACTGGAAAGGAGAGGCTTGGAAGCAAGAAGCAGACATGTCAGAGGGCATTTTAATAAAACCATTTTGACAGTGGGATGTGATTAACTGATTAAAATAATGGCTATGGGAGTGTGAGGCAGGTTAATACAAGGAAGGCAGGCAACTGGAGGCACTCCTCTTGTCCATTGCAGGTGTAGCTTGCCATAACAAGGATCCGACCTAGATCAGAGATGGGGCTCACCGTTAACCCACCCCAAATGCTATCATTAATTACAAGACTGCCAGGCTGTGACAACCAGCAGTATCTGGGAGCCTGAGCTTGCTAGGATAAGGCATTACTTAGAAGACTGGATCCTTTTATCACTTTTACCTTCACTGAACCGTTCAAGACTTTGAACAGTAAAGAGGAGGAAAGTAAAGAGAACAGATTGTTTCTCTTAAGATCAGAGTTCCCCTCCAATGCTGGGAATGGGGTTTTGGCACATCACTCTTTCTTTAATTTTAGAGCTTTTCTATCTAGCTGGCTTCCTGTGAGCCACATAACAAATAACTAGAGTCTTTGGGTATGCAGGTCCTGGTGCATTAATATGTTGAGGGCAAAGACGAGTTGTGAAAATCTGGGTATATTGCATCTTTTGTGTGTTTAGTTGTGAGGAGTGGAGGAACAACAACCCTTTGTTCTATTTTCATTCTGCTTCTGGGAGGTCTAGGCGTGCTGGCTGGTGTACATGGGAAAAATGAAGAGCAGTTAATTGCTTGCTTTTGTGGTACTTTCTTTCTTTAAGATGCTTTTCTAAAAATTCACATAAGTTCATCCTAGCACCTTCATAGAATCTAGGTGACATGTGAGAAGACAATCAGTGTGCCTAGCTTGGCAAAATTCAGTTTGCAGAAAAGTGTGGGAGAATCTTTTGGGCTGCTAGATGTATGGTTCAAAAGAAAGTATTTCCAGTGAGATGTGCAGAAGAGGTATTTTAAAAATATCTGTTGACTGGGATCCCAGGGAAAAGTTAAATGCAAATGTAATTTAGACTGAAATATTAACAGCTCTGGAGAAGGCTGAAATGTTCTGATTTTTGATGAAAAAGAGAGATAAATATTTTGACAATTTCAAGGAACACTTTCCCAATTTTCCGATGGTTAAAGAGCTCAAAAAATTTCTGTTTTCTTGAAACACTCAGATAAAATTTTAGAACTTTAAACTCTGAAAAGATGCTATTTTTTATTGTTGTCCTAGAAAGCTGTAACATTTTTTTCCATTTTTTTTTGAGGTCTGTTGTCAAAGTATATCCCACTAGCCATATGCTGCCTGAATTCTCCCTCTGGTCTTCAAAGTGCCAAAATCCTTTGCAACAAAACATTTTCCCTCCAGTGCTTGTCCAGAGCAATGGGAATATAATATACTGGGGTTGCATTTGAAAGATACTGACTAAGAAAACATGGTGTAATAGCTTTTTATTTTCTTCTCCTTTGTTAGCATATAATTAATTAACTGATTTAAATATGTTTTAGGAAGGTATATTAAATTCTATACTTTAGTATTTGCCATATATTTTAGTGTAACTTCTGAAGATCTCCTCATAGGTGGAAGAAGAAGAATTTCTTGCTTTTGAATGCATAGTCCTTTGCGGATCTTTTCTCTTTCTGTTCTAAATGAGTATAACACAGCCTTTTATTCCCATTACTGCTAAAATGGACCTTTTCACGTGTCACATTACAATGAGGCATTCGCGTAACCAGTTTTGTTAAAGGTCTTGCACAGACCTTTCAGCAGAGTTCTGTAAGGATTGGTATCAACCAGTGTGGGAGTAGATGCTCTTTTTTTTCTGTAATGCTTTCTATCACATTATTTCACATTTCTTAATACTTTTATCTTTAGACTCTCCCATTGTGGTAGAGCGTTGTTCTTTGCATTTGAAGAGCGAGCAGCTGGCTTACAAAGAATAGTTATGCTCATGCAGAAGAATTGTAGCAGAATTAAGAGAGAAAGGCTGGTGCTTGATGTTCTGTGTTTTGGGCTGTCTTCCCTCTGCTTTTCTTGAACAACAGAAATGTGGTTAGTCAGTTCCAGAAGCATAAATTCATGGAATTATAGAATGGTTTCGTTGGAAGGGACCTTAAAGATCATCCAGTTCCAACCCCCTGCCATAGGCAGGGGCACCTCCCACCAGAACAAGTCTCTCAAGGCCTCATCCAACCTGGCCTTGAATACCTCCAGGGAGGGAGCAGCATGGAGACATCTTCCTGGTCTTTGCCGATAGGAAGCAAAAGTTGCAGCTAGTTGTGAATAAAGTCTTGCTGTTGTTTGCCCGTAATACTTTGTTATTTGAACTTGTTTATGAAACTAACCATTTATTTATAGATATATTCAGATTTTTAATCATATATTTATATTTGGGTTATTATATTGTGATTTAGTAGAATGCTTTCTTTTTTTTTTTTTTGCATTTTAGCAGAACAGATTATTTTTTTAAACCTTTCTTTAGCACCCAAAGTGTTCATCATTGTTGATCTTATTGATTTGCCTCTGAAATGACTTGATTTCTGAAATTATATTGAACCATAGGTCCTCTTCCTGTGAGCTGTGAGGATTACAGGCTAGGAAAGCTTAGGACAGAAGCAAAGAGCAAACACTAGTATGAAAAGCAGCTGCAGTCATTATCTGTTCTATTATTTGTTTTCCACCATGTGTGGGTTATGTTCTCTAGCAAACATAAAAAAAAAAAAACTTGGAGTGGGAGAGGAGTTACAGAGGCCATTAGGATGGGAAATGCCCAGCCAACAGTAAAATATGGCTGGAGAGAGTAACAGCTGAGAGTGAGGAAACATTGCTTTGGCACAGACTTGGGAGAGTGACCAAAAGGCCTAGCATTAGCCCTGTGAACTCTGCCACTACTCAGAAATATGCTGACTGGGCTCAACCCATGCAAGCATGTGTGTGTGTTGCCTGTAAGGTGTTGGTGGCATGACGTTAGGTTATAGCTATCTTGTTTGATCTCATCACTTGTAATTCTTTAATATTTCATAGTTCAGTGACACCTGGCTTCTTGTGCACAAGGGATTTCTCAAGAGGTTGTCATAAGGACAAAGGCTGGGCACATCCACCTGAAACCATGAAATGACTATGGGTCAAAGGAGGCCTTGTGTTTCACTGATACAGCAGCTGTAACTTGCAGTAATTCTGCTTGAGCTGACTTTTAAATTTTGCTCTTGGGGCTGATAAAGTGAGAGTGAGATTTAAGAAGGGCTTTGAAAGAGAAAGTAGCTTGTAATCAGTCAGAAATTAAAAAAAAACCAAAAAACTGATAGAATTATATATACCCTCATGCTTGTGCCTGTAACTGCCTTTGGGGGTTCTTTTGTGAGTATCAGTGAGATGAACAGCTCATTAAAGGCTTCCTTACTTCCTGGTGCTAAAAAAAGATCATATGGAAAAGATGTATCTCACTGGTATTTCTGGGTAGGTAAATGGACGTTGCCAACCCTCCTGATCCTTGCCTGCTCTGTGCAGACACAAAGATGCAACTGACAGAAGACGGAGTTATGGAGGATATCGTATGAGGAAAGGTTGAGGGAGCTGCGGTTGTTCAGCCTGAAGAAGAGAAGATTTAGAAGGGACCTTATCACTCTCTGCAACTACCTAAAAGGAAGCTGTAGTCACGTGGGGATCAAGCTCTTCTCCCAGGTAACTAGTGACAGGATAAAAGGGCTGAAGCTGTGCCAGGAGAGGTTTAGGTTGGATGTTAGGAAAGGGTGATTAGGCACTGGAATGGACTGGCCAGGAAGGTGGTGGAGTCACCATCCATGGCGGTCTTTAAGATAAGATTGGATGGCATTTTTTAGCTGATGTCATGGTGTTAGGTCATAGGCTGGACTTGATGATCTCAGAGGGTTTTTCCAGCCTCAATGATTCTGTGATTCTGTAATGTATGCCACCTCTGCTTAGCTTTGGCCATGACAAATCCTGTGTCCACATGCAGAGATAGAAGAGATTTTGAACTCCCAGGCGTGATGCAGATTCTCTAATTTCCATGATGGTCATGTAATGTAAGGGTAATTGATTGGATGCACAAAATTATTTTTTCCAAAGTAAATATTGTTTATTAATTTTGGTATTTAACAGTCTTCCCCTCCTGACCACTAATTTTAATAATAACCAGGTTCTTTTCCAGTGGTCATGGAAATGTTATAAAAAGGAATAACTGGATCTAGAGCAAAAAGGTAGCAATAAAATAAACATTAAACCCGACTGAAATGGAAGAGAGGTTCTTGCAGCAAATACACCACTTGTCCACTAGATGGACTCAGGAATCTCCTTTCTGCTTTAAGGCAGAAGGCTAGGTTTCCCTTAGATTCAGTTACAGAGTTCTGCTAAAGGTTTTGCTAAAGAGGCTTTGAGTATTTACTCAGTAATATTAGCTCCCGACTCGCGGGGCTAACTACAGCTTCAGACAGCACTCAAACACTTGCAGAAGGTTCTGTTGATGTCTTCTTAGCTGCTGAGGTTTCTGATTCTTCCCAGGCTTTACAGGCTCCTGGGGAAAGGAGGTAGATGACCTCTGACCTGGTTCTGACTTCTCTGGATGATCTGCGTGTCCCTTCAGGACTTCCCATCTTGTCAGGATGTCTTGCAGATGTGCAGTCTTGGCACAGATGTCACACTGGCTATGCAGACTGATAGTGTGGAGGCAATTGTGCCTATTCCTGGTAAACTCAAAGCACTTTCACAAGCAGAGGGTTTGTTTTTCAGCAGAGCTGTCTTATAGCTTAGCAAAGCATACTGCTGTAAAGCATGGCAGGATGCAATGAAGCAGTGAGGCAGAATACGGCTAGAAGAAGAGAACAATGGCAGCAGCAGCAAACAAGCAAGCACAAATACAATGGCAGAGCACATTGTGTTACCTGCTCATTTCTTTTTATCAATACAGCCCGAGACCTAATGGGCCTTTGGACACAAAATAGCCAATCAGAATGGCAGTTAGCCAAGCTTAAACCATATTAGGTGAAGCCATAGGCTTGCTTTTACCTTTTATGGCAGAACACAAACAATTGTCTAAACACGTGTTGGTACGCTGTAAGCAAGTTTGGACAGATGTGGTAGCACCAGGGCCTTTTGTCTTCCTTCTTGTGGTTGCTTCTCCCAATAGCAGAAGGAGGGAGAGCAGAAAAACATGTCTGGGCAAGCCAGGACATGTATAAGCCTATTTTGGCCTATTCAGGCCTACCACAACAGGTTATAACCAAGTAGCTTCTTTGAACCTTCCTTTGTTCTGTTTTGAAGCAGACAATACTCATACAGAACTATTTGTAAGCACTAATTAAAAAAAAAAAAGTACTTGAATAGTGCAGGAAGGCAGGAATATACACAGTGCTGTAATATAATATATAGAATCATAGAATTGTTTTGGTTGTGCTGTAATATAATATATAGAATCATAGAATTGTTTTGTAATATAATATATAGAATCATAGAATTGTTTGGTTGATTCTTGAGTCCAGCTGTTACCCTAGAAAAAGACTTCTGAGATCATTGAGTCCAACTGTTACCCTAACACCACCATGGCCATTAAACCACATCCTGAAGTGCCATGTTCACATGTTTCTTGAACACCTCTGGGGATAGTGACTTCACCACCTCACTGGCTAACCTATTCCAATGCCCTGAGTAACCTATTCAAATGTCTGACCATTCATTCTGTAAATATTTTTTTTCCCTAATATGTAACCTAAACCTCCTCTGCTGAAATCTGAGTCCATTTCCTGGTGATCATATCACCTAGGGAGAAGAAACTGACTCCCACCTCACTGCAAGCATCCTTTCAGGTAGTCATACAGAGCAATGAGGTCTCCCCTCAGCCTCCTCTTCTTCATACTAAAGAGCCCAAGTTCTCTCAGACAGTCCTCATAAGACCTGTTCTCTAGACCCTTCATCAGCTTAGATGCCATATGTGTTTCAATTCTATATTGCATTATGATCAGGATTGTAATTGACAAGTTCTTTGCAAAATTGCACTGGTGACACACAAATAAGCGCCACTTGTAGTGTGTGGCTCTTTCTTTCCTTTTTGCTCCCCAAGGATAAATATTGTAGTTTGTATTATTTCCTGTGAGACTACTTGCAATGCAAATAGATAACTTTACTACATACACTAGGCTTTCATTTGACACAAGAATATGAGCAGCATAATGGCACATCTGAACATTTCATGCACAATTTTGGTTGTGATTTCTTAGGATAGCAGGAAGAAACTTAAAAATTTCTACCACACAGGCTGAACAAGAGGCAATTTGTGCTGAACTAGGGACAAATACAAGAATAAAGTGGCATTTAAATTTTTTTTTTTATAATTTTTTGAGGCTCCTAATGGTTGTTATATTACTTGAGTGACTCACTAGAGTTTCCTATGCACCAGCAGAAACTAAAGTGGAAAATCAATTTCTAAGATCAAAATTAAGTACCATAATTAGGTTTGTCTCTATTCAAAAGTTTTATTTGTTAAACAGGAAAAAGAACTGCCTGAGTTTAAAACATTGCCTTTTATGCCATCATATTGTAAAGTGCTAGAATACCTCCCTGTGTGCAGGGATGAGCTCAGTCTCAGTGTTTAGCATAGGAATTATTTCATATTCATTTCTTGTGCTTCCACACTTAAAACTCTATTTCACTCCATTATGTAGCACAACACCTCATCCTCTCTTCTATTGACCTGTTGTGGCAGTAGATAGATGGTGAGTGCCATCTATCACATCAAATAATAAGAAAGTAGAAAAATAGAAGGGATAATTGCATGGCAGAGGGCAGGTACACCATTTTTAGGGTCTTACACTTAAAGGAGATCAACAGGAGGAAATGCTTGCATTATATTTCTATACTGCTCTGAAGTCCTGTGTCATTGCACATGAAATTCTTCATGCCCTTTGCTGGAAGATGGTTCTGCCATACATCAGAAAAGGTGAGAGAAGAGGTGTCTTCTATTTTAAGGGGAACTTAGACCTGGGCCAAACTTGTAATGGCACAGATGGATTTCTGAAAGCATAATTTCAAGAAAAGAAAATGAAAGAAAATAAAAGAAAATGAAAGAAAGAAAAGAAAAGAAAAGAAAAGAAAAGAAAAGAAAAGAAAAGAAAAGAAAAGGAAAAAAAGGGGAAAAAAGAAAAGAAAAAAAAAGAAAAGAGGAAAGAAATTAGAAAAGGAAATGAAAAAGAGGAAAGAAATTAGAAATGAAAATGAAAAAGAAAAGAGGGAGGAAAGAAATTAGAAAAGAAAATTTAAAAAATCTTTGGCAGAAGAAATATTAAGGGAGTGGAAAAAATTAAATTGGAAGAGAAGAGCATGAATATCTACCTTCTTTAATATGCAGCATTTAATTTTAATTTCTTTTTTCCCTTTTTTTATCCAATCTTTCTTTAATTTTTCCCCTCCTTTCTTGTCTGCAATATTTCTGTGTTAGGATGAATGACTTTTCTCAGAATGACTATGCTCTATTGCAATCTTAGAAGCTGCAAAGAAGCATCTGATTTTTAAGCACCCAGATTTCCTCACATTCAAAACTCATGTCTATGTGATAGAATTTTAAGTTTTTTATTATTAAAAAGATGGAAAAAAAAATAAAATGGTGCAGCTGCATCTTGAATACTGCGTTCAGTTTTTAGCCCCTCACAGCAAGGAAGGCATTGAGGTACTGCAGTGTGTCCAAAGAAGGGCAACAGTGGAAGGGTTGATGAAAGGTCTAGAGAACAACTCTTATCAAGAGCGGCTGAGGGAACTGATGTTTTTAAGTCTGGAGAAAAGGAGGATGAGGGGAGACTTTCCACTCTCTACAACTATCTAGAAGGAGGCTAGAGTGAGATGAGGGTTAGTCTCTTCTCCAAAATAACAAGCAATAGTGCAAGAGGAAATAGCCTCAGGTTGCACCAGGAAAGGTTTAGATTTGATATTAGGAAATACTTCTTTACTGAAAGAGTTGTCAAGCTCTGCAGCAGACTGCCCAGGGAGCTGGTGTAGTCACCATTCCTGGAGGTATTTAAAGGGCAAGTAGAAATTATGTTAATTGATATAGCTTAGTGGTGGGCTTGACAGTGTTAGTTTTACAGTTGGACTCAATTATGTTAAGGCTGTTTTGGAACCTCAATGATTCTATGATTCTATTTTCTGATACTATTTTGCCTGTATTGCAACTGTGTGAGAGTGGGTTCTGCTTTGGCCAAAAGAGAACTCTGGATTTTGGTGGTGTTGGAGTTGCTATCCTTTTTGTAAGAGTGGCCATGCATTTCCTGTAAGAATACTGCCTGTTGCAATAGGAGGAACATTTGTCCATTTGCTTCTGTTTGTAGCAAAAAGAATGAAAAATGAGATCTTTACAAATCTTGAGGCTTCCATCTACTTTAACTGTTGTAAGGTCTGAATGCCTAAAATTTATAAATTTTGGATGGAATAGCAGACATTAAGGTTCCTGCCTTTCCTAGAAATTTGGTCATTAAATAATATTCCTTGGCATCATGTAACTGTGTAAGATAATTAGCTGGTCTGGGAATGGAAAATGATTGCTTTTACAGTCAGCCAAATCAGTATCTGTTGTTGCCTACTGCTAAAAAAAAAAAAAAAAAAAAAAAAAGGGAATAAAAAAAGCTAGCTACCTTAGTTTCACATCTTCAGCTCTGTTCCTGTATCTGCAGTTATGCTGACTGTTAACATTTAAACATTGAAGTGAAGTGGTCGTTTTAAACCTTTGATATTACATTTTAAACTTGTTCTATCTGTTGTCCACTTCACTGGAAGCAGAGCTCTGTAACCCCTGAGTGACTAATCTTTTCATCTGCCTTCCTATTCTTACAAGAAAGGGATTATTTATGACTGAACCGTATTCTGTAATTTAAATGGCCCTGTCACCACGTTTTCTGGCTACTATGTACATATACTCAGGTAGCGGTAGGAGAGAAACAGAATCCACAGCTAACATCTATCTTCACCACAGGTGTGTGAGGGGGAGGTTGACACCCCACGTGTGCCCTGTGAGAAGTTATCCCTTAACGAGAGGAGATTAATGCTCTGTCTAAAGCTAAGCTGCACTTCTTCCCATGTGCTGTTGAAGTAAAATGGCAATGTTAAAATTGAAAGTGGAGCCTGACCATCAGAACTACTGGTGATACTCAGCGCATACAAACAGTTGGCAAGGTGTTTGAAACGACCATCTGTTTTGGTACTGAGCATCGATTGCCTTTGCTTGCAAGGCTGGGGAGCTGTGTCATATAAAGAATAGAATTCAACACCGTAGTGACATTATGCTTATACCCATGTGTCCACTTGTGGTAAGACCAATTCTTCTCACAGAGGCACAGGAACGCAATTTAATGTATAGCACAGATATGCTTTGGTTTACTGAAAGCCACCCACTTGTTCGCAGCAATAAAGCCACTCGTAAAATTTATTCTTAACTGATTATCTCCTGTCTGTGATAATATTGCTGCTCAATTGCATGCATCTCTCTGCCCTTGTAATGTAGCACTTCAGTGAGCAAGGTAGAGTACGTGTTACTCCTGTGAGCAGGCAGCAGCTGGGAGCTCCAGTTCTTCTAAAGCAGCTCTGCTTGTAGCACTTCGGTAAAATGGGGGCTTCATTATGATTACAGTAAAATATTAATAATCATAAAAGCCCTGGATACCAGTACAGACCTAATAAACCTGCTATTGACAATATATGGTAGACTGCTGAATGCTGGTGCTGTGAGAAAATTGCTTGTTGTCTGGTATGGTAGGGTTAAGATAGATTTGCAAATGCATGCAAATAGTTAAAATGCATTTCTGATTAGAATCAGAATTAGGTATTTGGCAAGATTTATTCTTCCTGATCTAACGTTTTCAGTGGGTGGAGAAAATTACCTCCCTATTGCTTTGTCATTATTCCTTAAATGAACAATGTAGGTTTTTTGGGTTTTTTTGTCTTTTTTTTTTTCCTCTAAGTGGGATGAATTGTGGCTTTTTATTGCTCTCTATTTTTCCTGAATAAATAGTTCAGTAAAGCTGCTAATGTTGATGATAGAAGTCATAAAAAGGAGGGTTTATTGTTTAATGAGTGTTTCCTTCGATTTTCTCAGCAGCTGAATATACATAAGACTATATAAATAGTTGCTTGAGAGAATGTACCCTTTTTCAGTTGTAGTGCAGTGATTTCAAATTATACTTATTCTCTTCATAAAAGCACAGGAGCAGAGTGGGAGAAGTGTTCTGCTGTTTATGCACATAATACATGTGAATTTTTTTCCCTGTTCTTTTTACATTAACATTTATAGTGTTGGTTAAGCAGTGTAATGATGTAGCTTTTCCTTTTCTGCACTTTTTTTTTCCCTCTCCTGTTCATGTTTTCTTACAGTGATATCCCAGCTAGAAAGATTTCTGATTTCTTCCTAAGTTTTTAAAGCCACCTTTCTTCCTTTTCTTTCCATCACTCCATTATCCACAAGTGTAGAGAGTGGTGTGAGCCTACTATGTGGTGTAATAAAGGTTTTTGCACCTTGGAGAATCCATCTTACCATCCAATCCAACTAGAGTTGGAGTGGTGTTATGGACAGATAGCACTTTTATGTCAATTTAAACCAATGGCTTTACTCTATTCTGTGATCATGTGACTTCCTGACTGCCATGATGACCTGGAAGTCTGAACTGGAAGTAAATAGAAAATATTATCTTCCCAGATATGCTACTGCATACTAAATATTTTGGCATAAGGTTTTTAGGTGTTAGGCAAAACCAGAACATATAATTTGCATTTTCCTTGACCAAAAAAAAAAAAAAAAAATCAGTCTAAGAATTTCAGTTTAGTTAATCAACTTACAATTTTAAAATGTGTTGAAGGAATTCTTTGAACTCTTTATAATCTTAATGGAATTGAGCAATATAGGCCTTCAGGCTCAAAGCTTGGGCTCTGCCATCCATCTCCAGTAACTTGGATGTTCTGTGTAAGTTTTAAGTGGGAGTGGAATATTTTCCCTTTTGAATTTATGCACCCTGGGGAAAATAATTTCAGCCATTCTCTGAAAATCCATGGGCAGAAAAAGTGTTTCCTTGTCCCCAAGAGCCCTATACTAGATTGCTGTGGCTGTATTTCCTCTGCTGTGCATCTATTAATTTTGATTTGCTCGTTACCACTGAAAAGCAGAGCAGAAATTACTCTTTCATGTGTGCATCCCAAAGGTAATCCCACACACAGGACAGCAGTAGCTCTCCCACATGTTGGTATCTCTGCAGCTGTAGGTGGGAGAGCAAGGGGCAAGATTAGTCCTGTAATACAAAGTATTATCAAATACAATACATAGGTATAAACCCTGTAAATTTACAGCTTTGATGCTGCCTCTGGCTGGGAGCAACATCTGGTTAGTCATATTTCAGGAGCCCAAAAATGTATGCTTCTGCTTATTGTTTAGAGAATTTTACTGAAGAAATGTGCAGGGGTTAAAGCTGAAGTATGCAACAAAAGGTGTTCATAAGCACTTCTCAAACCCTGATTTAAAATAACTTGCCACTGGGAGAAAAAAAAAAAAAAAAGAAAAAAAGAAAAGAAGGAAAATCAAGCTTAGGTAGGGCAGAAGTTAAAGATTAATTTGGGGGGAAAAAAAATGTCAGTTTTCTATGCCATTATCAAAGAAAACCAGAAGTCCTTGAGTCTTAAATCCTTCAGCAATGCATGTGTGACATCAGCAAGTGAACTGAACAGCTACGATGTTTTTCTGCTGCAAACTAAAATTGGGTAACAAAAATATCCCTGATTAGACCTCAGAACACTAGAACAAAGTAAAATCAGTTTTCCTTTCATATCTTAATTGCACTGAAAGACATAAAACACCTGTTCCTTCACCTTAACAGTTAATATCCATTTCTATTTTTGGCACTTCTGTACCCCTTTCCTCTCCTGCAGCGCTGTGTATCTCATATTTGAACTGCTGCTGCTTCTGTTGCATGCTGGCAAATCGAAGAGAACCAAGGAGTTAAATTTCAGAACAGGAGAAGAGGAGGTGAGCTGTCTGCTACAGTAGTTTACTGCAGCTTCCTTTCATACTGACACATATGTAGTTTGTGGTGACAGTGCTAAAGAACTGCAGACAGGCATTTAGCAGACTGGATGTGAGCTGGATGCAAAGATGCCTCACCCTGGACTTCCTGCTGGCAGTATGTAAATACACCTGCAGACTGGCCACACTGGGTGCTTGTGGTTTTGTTGGTGGTTTTTTGGTTTTGTTTTTTTTTCAGAAGGCAGCATGAGAGGACCTGACAAAGCAACAGCATAGTTGAGAGACCTTAACCAGCAGTAGATTTGTATCTCAGTTGTGGGGGAAGTTTTTTTTTTGTTTTTTTTTTTTTTTTTCTTGGTGGTGTGGGATTTTTTTTGTGTGTGTGTGCTGCATATTCAGACTGAAATCTTCATCACTACAATGTTTGCCTCTATCTGGTATGCCAAGAAGCTGGGACGCAGGTTTGTGCATAACGCCAGGAAAGCAAAAGCAGAAAAGGTATGTTCCTAGTGGGAATATAAAGCCTTATGTCTCATGCAAGCTGCCTGCTGGCATCCTGTTGTGTGTCTGGTTAGCTTTTTTTTAATACCCTGAAAAAAAAAACAAAACAACAACCTATTGCTATTCATTATTTCTTACAAGGACCTTCGAATACTTTGCATATTATAAAATACTGGGGAGAAGATCCTTTCAAAAGTCTTTATGCCCTCTTTTATTTATTTTCTTGCAAGATAAACAGCTGTACATCTGCTATGTTATGTGTTAAGGCAGCACTCCAGTGAACTTGTTGCTGTGCTGCATTATTTCACTAGTGCAATATTAGGCTTTTGAACAACAGTTGTTGTTTGTTTGCTGCATGTATATTCCTTCTAGTGTGTGTTCAACAAGAATGTAATAACATGCTAAGCATTTATACTGTTGGGGAATTTTGTCTCATCATACTTGTTGAAACTATGCTGCAGTCCTTTCTATTTAAAAAGATATAGATATGTAAAAATGGTCAGCACTATCTTCCAGTGCTTTTATCCCTGTAAAAATCTAACTAAGTTTAACCAGCTGTTTTCTGGAAGTCCTCATAGGTAAGATTCTTCTGCCTATTTTCTCCATGAGTAAAACTTAAATTTGCAGTAATGATAATTGGGGGGCATCAAGGCAATTGCCTTCATTTCTAAATATGGAAACTTTTTTCTTAGGAGACCTGCATTCCACCTTTGTCTAAATTAACGTTAAAAACACTTTCAAAATGGGACCGATTCCTCTTTTATAAACTCAGCATTAGATTGGGGGAGAAAACTTAAATGTAATGTTAAAAAGTTAACTAATTAGCCTGATAATGATGGCTTCCTCTTTTCCTTGCTGTCTTTGATGTAGTGTAAGAATTTATAAATGGATTGCTCTGTTATTTCTTTGATATATCTTATGTTATATTATGCAGCTGTCAATCTACTACATAATTATCCATTGCCCAAATCCATCTGTATAGTGAAAATACATTCCATTTATGATTGGAGAGGGGAGAATGGGAAAAGATTTGCTTTTTTCTGCAAAAATTCCCAGTGATTGAAAAGATGCTGCATGGTAAATTTGAAATGTCAACATCTAAGCTGGTGTGTTACATATCTCACATGGTATGCATATGTGAAGATAGAAATGCAGTTAGCTGTACGTGGGACTGTCCAACTTTCTTTGTTGTAATCATATTTTGGCGAAGAGGGCATCATATAAACTCTCCTGCTGTTTGTGCGTTGCTGTGGGAGGAAAAAAGTTGCAGACTGGATCTTCCTTAGTCCTGAGGGGCTCCCTCCAGAGGAGCATTTGCTCTCAGGCTTCCTCCGAGATGACATAGGCAGGATGAGTGGACATATTCCACCCCTGACACAGTGGGGCTCACTCAGCAGCTTTAAAAACAGATTTAGTACAGATTGTTTAAAACATGTACGTTTGTAGAAGATTCCAATAGCCTTGAAAAAAAATCATAAACGAGTGTCAGAGTATTCACTAAGAAAAGATGTTTTTCTCTATTTTGTCTGATGACATAGAATAAAGATTTTAAAATTTTGTCTTTCTATTTGTCCTAAGGTATGTGAAATATTTCTGTAGAAATCTATTAGAATGCTTCTTATTCAGCTGTATAGGACTTTCAAAATAATCAAAATACTCAAGCTCAAGCTTTGAACCATACCTCGTAGTTTTAGAGAAAAGCTTTTTTTTCTGAATGTTTCTTCAGTTTGCTATTGGCATATTTGCAAAAGAATGTTATTTTTGTCAGAAGATAGTGAGTATGAAAGAAAATGCCTTGCAAAGTGTTTACTTGTTGTCTTATATCAAAAATAAAATGTCTTTCTTGGAGCTTTATTCCACAGTCAGGGCTCACTTTAATGATTTTAATTTAATAATTTGTTTTACATAAATCAATGGAGTACTCCGGCAAAGGAAAAAAAAAAAAAAAAAAAGGCATTCCTAGCAGGATGCTATTTCAGTAAGTGCTATTGATGATTGGAAGCTGATCAACACTGACATCTTCAGTACAATACCTTGTCACAGGAGAACACAGATATGAAAATTGGTCTATCAAAAGTAAATAAAAAATAATATTTAAATGCACAGCTTTTGGGGATT
>VWZI01020082.1:490-26503 GCA_013396835.1 Psilopogon haemacephalus | reverse complement strand
TTTAAAGGAGTATTTCTAAGAAACAGAAAGTTGTTTTCTTAGGACCAGGAAGAACACTGGGGGAGGGCTTGATAGAAGAATGTTGTAGCATGGACTTGTTTGTCCACACACATATCTGCAGAACCTGACATAATAGTACCTTAAAGTGACAGAACTTTGGGCTTTAACTGTGCAAAGAGAGGACTTGGATCTCCTAGGTCACTATTTGGTGGAGCAGAATTTCCAAGGTGTAAATCAGAGCATTCAGTGCTAGGGGGTATACACAAAGGCAAGGGAAACGTTGATGATAGAGACAGTCCCTTGTGAGGCAGTTGTGTTGTGCCCCTTTCGTGTGTGTTCTGTATCTGCATAAGGGTATTTAGTTTTGTCAGTGTGGTCTCAAGCATCTCCAGAGCTCTCTATGCTTTCCAAAGTTGGACTCTCCATCCTCATACTTCCAATTTCTCTGTACTTCCCTATAGCTGAATATGACACTCCTTGCTCTTGGAGAGCTGGCATACAAACTGTCTCAAAATGGGTGGGACATACTTGTTTTTGGTACTGTGAACCCTGCAGAGTTTCAGACCAAGGACTAGGGTCTTTTAAGAACCAGAACTTGGCCTGTGATGAAGAAACTTTGTTTGGGGCTTGATGAAATGGGAAAGGTAAAGGGTTATAGTAAGTGACAAATGCATGTGAGACCACAAAGAAGAAGGTGGACCTGTTCTCACTAAGAGCTGTGATAACTCCTTGTTCTTTTTACTCATATCCCTAACCCGTATCTGCTGTTAAGTGCCAGCACTGCTTTTCCTGGCCTGCATTTTCAGTCCTTGCTTCTCCACCAGCCTGGCATTTCCTTGGAGGCTGGGGTCATATGAGTCACACCCTGTGCTAGGGCACTGTTTCATTGACTCCCACACACAACTTTGGGACTTCCTGGAAGATCTTAGGCTTCATGAGCTCTTACTGTTAAAATGTCATCTGGAGAGCAGAGGAGACATCAGGAAAGAACTGGATGGATGGAAGGCTTAGGTCACAGAACCACATAACTGTTTTGTTTGGAAAAGACTTTTAAGATCATCAAGTCAACCATGAAGATAAAATTGCTTTCTAGTTAAGCATTGTGCACTACTATGTTTATTTGAGCCATAGTTTTGTAATATATTAAACTGCCTTATTTTCATTCAGAAATGGAACAAAGTATGTTGAAAAACCTTAAAATTTTGGAAAATAGAACTTTTTTTTCCCCCTTCCAACCAGTTCTGGCTAAATGTTCTTACCTATACAGGTAAAATGGGGTAATGCCTATTAATTGTTTTTAATGTTTTAATTGGTTTTAATGTTCTTTTTTTTTTTTTTCCTCCAAGGGAAAACTCAAGTACATCAAATTTCCTTTATTGGTTTTATTAGACTGGGTCATAAACTCTGGCCTATACTGTAGGTGTTAACTACAAATTCTGTCTCAACCTGGTTGTCTTGTCTTGCTTGCTAGTGCTACTCTTGCCCTCAAGTAGCAAGATAGTTCGTGTATAGGGAATGCAGCCACTAATATTGCCTGAAAATAACTGAACTCCTTCCAAAGCTGCTCTGCTCTTACCTGTTTTATAAAAGTTGTGGAAATGCTTTGTCACATGAAAGGATTATTATGATGAGAACAAGAATAACCATTTGAGCATCAGAACTACAACAACCTAACCCAAAGATTGATGTGCTGAATTTTTCTCATTAAACCACAATCAAGCAGAAATCAAGAGATGTTAACTGCATGTGGTTATGCTATAAAAATAAGTACTCCTAATGATTGGAAGAGGTACAGAAAAGTAACTGAGCAATTAATCATGTTGATCAGAGAGGGTGAGCTAAAGCAGTGCGAAAAGGCTGATAATGCTTCACTCTACTGATAAAATTTGGATTTCAAGGTACAATACCAAAAGTGGGGAAAGACTTGCCAAAGTCACCTTATCATTTCATTTCAGTGGGGAAGATGAATACTGCTTTTCCTGCTCGTTCAGAAGTGGAACATGTTTCAATCATGATAGATAAAGATTGTTACAATTAGCCACGTGGTTGAGTTTTTATATCTAAAGATAACAATCATTTTTTTAAAGGAGCATTATTTTTGGAAGCAGAGCAACAGGGCACATTCAGAGTGTTTAAATGCACTGACTTTCACCATCCACTACAGAAGAACATTGTTAGAATTCTATTCCTAGCTTTTAGATGCCAAACTGCTATTATGGTGTTATCAGTCCTAAGAACTTATGTCCTATATTTGAAAATATAAAAGCCTTAGCCCAGGAGGTTTACTTTATCAGTTTAGTTTAACTCAATTAATATTTTTGTAATTTAAGGAAGAAGCAATTTAACTTTCAAAAATAAGTGCATGTACAACGATACAAATACCATGCAGTTTCTTGGCTCTCAGTTTTAAGTAAAAATAAAGATTCCCAATAATGAAGACTCAGAAACTGAACAGTGTAATTTTGAGTGAGTAGTTTTAAATGCCATATAGTGCAGAGTAGATAAGCAGAACATTGTTCAGCAGGCAGCTTTTCATTCTATCTGCCTGGATTTAGAGCTGTTTTGTGTAAATCCAATATCCTTGGTGGACTGTCATCCTACAAGGAAATAATCACAAAAAGGAAAATTTGTCTATAAGAGGTTAGTAAATCTGGGAACTGTAACAAAACCTTTCTCTGTAAATGCAGGAATCTTTAATAATTTTTCTGACTGTGTCCTGGCAATAGCGACAATTAAATCAGCATGTCAAGATGACACTTAAGACTTAGTTCATTCTCCTATCCATTTCAATGTAACTAATTGCAGAGTAGGCTGTTCTAGGCTGTGTATTCCCTTAATTTTTATTTTGTTTACAAGTAGATGCCCATCAATTTAATTTGAAAAAGACATTCACTTGAAACAGTAATTACTCACAACATAGAATAGATAATCATGAAACAGAATACCAAATAAATGCATTTTAATAAGAATTTATATATATATATATATATATATATAATTTTTTTTTTTAAGAGATGAACTCTTTCTTTCCTTCAATATTTGAATATATACCTTAGATTTCTTAACAAGAACTCTCTTTCCATCCAGAGCTTACCAAATTATTCCAGACCACCGAGACTTTGATGAAGTGGTAAAGCTCGCAGGTCAAGTTATTGTCTTGGCTAAAGGTGAAATGGCTGCTTCGCTATGGGACATCTCATGTAGTTGCCACACAGTGTAAGAACAGGCAGACAATTTTAATTGTGTTTTTGGGCAAAGGAAGGCCCACTCTGACCACAGTCAATGGGATGACAAAAGCACGTCACTTATTTGTAGAACTCCCTGCTTGAACAGACACCAGAGCTATTTTAGATCTCTGGAGGAATCTTTTCAAATGGACTTTGTAAGTGCTCTATTTTACACTTTTATGGAGACATCTTCTCTTTTCACAGAAAACTGTGCTGAAAAAAATATGCGAATGTTCCTGTTTCCAGAGCTTGTTGTGCCTTTTGCTTTAGCACAGTTGGAATGCTAAGACATTTTCTTATACAGAGATTTAATACAGCAATGTGTAACTACTCAAATCTTTTTCTTTTCCCTTCATTTTTTTGTTTGCAGCTCACTATAATCCCATATGTGCTGTGACTAATACATAACAGTGGCGACAATCTGCTTAAGTAGAGATTTATACTTGTAACTCACTTCCACATCACAATCACCATAATAACAATAATAAAATTGAAATAATTCAAAAGTGGTATTTTAAAAGAAGATACTGATCAATAGTAAACTACTGAAGTTAATCCTTCACAATCTTCCATTTCAAATATTTTTCCTATCTTTTGTGAGGGATTTTGCCCTTCTTCTGCTCTCCCATTCCATCTGCACACACCCAGCAACTGTTTGAAGCAACTAATGAGCAATAAGTGGTATTCTTGTTTAAATTAGCTTTCATTCATCAAAGAAATACCTGATAATGAACTATTAGGTAAACTCTTTGTAAAAACAGGATATTTGCTCTCTTTCTTTCAAATTTAATCTAAGAAGACTAAATTAATCTTAGCTGGCTGCCATACATTAGTGATGCCTCTTCTCTTTCCCCCACACATGGTCTTTCTGGCATACACTCTGCTGTATGTATTTGCCTGCCAGATACAACAAAGTCCTAATTCATGACCCATAGGTGTCTACAGAATGTCACCCAAAACAGTTTTTCCTTTACTGTCATTTACTGATTTAGCTACTGTTGTGATCATCTTAGAAACAAGCTAGGTAACTTTTCCACTTAAATTTCTTGTTTGCTTTAAAGCAAACCCAACATAGTCAGGAAGATATTCAGGAAACAACTGCCACACTGCTCGCTGCATTAATTGCTACTCTCAGTGCTCATGCTGTGACTCAAATGGAATCAGTTTGGACCTGCTTCTAATGAATAAGTGGGTTTATTATTGTTGGCTACAAGCTACCCAATTTTTTGGAAGAATTTTTTTTTCCTCCTTTCTTATTTTACCTGCTTTTCTTCAATAAATAATTTCTCATTTCCTTCTTCATTTGTTTTCTTTTAAAGAGGAAAAGTAGTATATCTGCAGTATTTGTCAATTTAGTTGGATTTTCCACATTTGGTCTACATCGTATATTGCTTTCTTTTAAATTCCAGTGTGTAACATTGTGAATATAATATTTAATTCATAAGGAACTGATTGTTTTATTGGAACTGTTTTATTTCTTTGCATTTTTATGCAGTGTTCAAGGATATTATGAAAGCATCTCTTGTGACAAGCAAGTAAAGATTATTTATTTATTTTAAAGTTACTTTTCTTTCTGGCCTGTATATGCAATTCAAAATAGCACATAGTAAAATAGTTGTTTGATTTATGTTCTGAACTGCATTTGGCATCACTCACTATGTTTGCAAATAGAGATCAGTTTGAAGCTCTGACAAGAAACAATCTGTCCTTTGGCATTAGTGTCCCTGGAGAAAACTGAGATGAGAATTCTCTCACTAGTTCCTAAAGGTAGATTATCAAATTATACTTTACATGTTTTTATTATACTACATGGGCCATTACAGCTGGTATGTGTGTAACTTGCTCTCTCTGGAAGGCATCCTGCCAAAGATGCGTGCGTGCAAACAGCTTTAGGAACATTTAGAATTATTGTCGTGTAATATGGTTCTCAAGACAGTTTATTTTAAAGGAAGCACAGTTTATTTTATGGGGCAAAAATAATTCCTCTGCTGTACACTACTTATAATATTGAGGCATGTCAGGGAAATCTTACAGATTTAATATATGTTAACAATTTTAGATGAGCAATTTGAAAGAATCAGGGGATTAGCTCTTGCATGTAATATGAGAATTTTTAACACAGGAAGGACTCAAACTGTTATGAAGACTGAATCTCTTGTGTTCACAACAGCTTACACATACCTCAGAAAACAGCAGCACAAGGTCTTTCATGTTCCCCAATGCACGCCTGTTCAGAGATTACAGCCTTTAGATACAGAGAAATATGTGAAGCACAGCTCAGCTCTGCAGAGGCAACTGGTGATGATACCAGCAATATGATGAGTGATTCATTATCTTCAGCTATTCTATTAGTTCACCAATTGATTGACTAGTCTGAGGCTATCACATGCCTTTTATGAAGCTCAGTAATGCAATAGATTTGTCATTATTTAATTGGAAATGGATTTGAACAGAAAACTTGCACGAAATCTCTGTATTTCAGTTCCAGACTAAGATTTTTTCCAATTTACCTGTCTTTTCTCCATTAAGTTCTTCTTCCATGGTCCATGCAGCAAAATTTAAACTAACCATGGGTTGATGAAATATAGTTACCTTGAGAAGGAAGGCCAAGATAGAGGAGGGTAGGTTTACATTAGATGCTAGGAAGAAGTTCTTCAGGGTGGTGAGACAGTGGAATGGGTTGCCCAGAGAGGTGGTGGAAGCCCCATCCTAGGAATTCTTAATGTCAGTCTGGATGTGGCTCTGAACAGCCTGATCTTACCATGCCCATAGCAGGGGCGGGGGTTGGAACTGGATGATCTTTGTGGTCTTTTCCAATCCTGACAATTCCATGATTCTGAGATCCATGCTGAGACAGCTTTAGAAATGGTCTGTGTGCCATTTCCTACATTGCATAAATCTGTATGTATAAATGCAAATACGTTAGAAAAATTGTAGGTGGCAGGTTTTGAAAACTGAATCTGAAACAAAGAATTAAGTAAAAGTGTATGAGAAAGTTAAAATACCATTACTCTAATTAGAGATGGTACTGTGAAAAAGGAGGCATTGAATCAAGACAATTAGATTGCAAACGCAAAAATAACCTGCTATAGAGAGTATAATGCTCTTTTCCTCCAAATTCTATTTATTTTAACTGGCATGTGAAGCACATTGTGTTTTCAATTAATTTTAAATGCTATTTGAAAATTATTTCTGTTGAAAGTACTGCGAGGAACAGACCTATCAGCAAATAGCAAAGTGGGTAGCCAAGTACATGGTTCTTCACTTAACTAGTGAGGGCAAATCCCACAGGAAAAAAAAATCTTATTTCCTTCCACTTGTATTAGAAATTTACCATTACTGCCCACAACACAGTGAAGACTTTTATTGTTTAAAAGATTGTTTAATTTCAACAAAGCACCTTCAGCTTTGCTACCATTTGTAATTAAATATTTAGTTGTGTAGTAAATTAAGCATGTCATGATCTCTGCAAAGTGGTTCTCCATTTACTGCTGCATAAATGTTTTACAAGCTGCTCTATTGTTTCTAGTAAATTAATAATGAAGATTTAGATTTTAACTGATTAATAATCTAATTTAGTGTTTAGGAGGAATCTAATTTGAGGCTGGAAACAAAATTGAGGTAAACATCTTTGGCAGCGATCCCAATTCTCTGACAAAGTCGCCAAGTGATAAGGAAAAATCAAATCAGGGTAAAAGAAATTAAAAGGTTGTAACTTCCAAGAGAAGTGTTTCCTTGTAATAGCTGAAAATGCTTTCTAAACTGCAGTGTACATGCACTTGACTTCTCCTGTCATATCACAAATTATTATACAATTTTTTTAGAGCAAATTGCCAGGAATGTGTAAGATAAAGAAATATGAGGCTGACATAAGCAAAGAACTGTCTTAAAGCAAGTTTACTGTGGCACCCTGGAAATACTGCAATACTCTCTACATATTATTTCTATTTCTGGTGCCCGTAGAACAACAACAAGTGTCTAAGGAAATGTTCAATCATTGGATGGTCTAATTAAGTTGTTGTGAGGTGGGATGGAAAAAGCTCAGCATAGCAAAATTAGAGTTGCAAATAGCTGCCCTGTCACAATTATATACCATGAAAATATGGGAATGAGATGGTTATTGGAAACTTTGCACTTTCTAGAAAGTGGTGAAGTGGCTGTAGTTGATCGAGTTGAATGTCAAAGTAAGGTACAGTGTGCACAGAAAGGAAAATTAACTGTCAGAAACAGCTAATAAGGAGGGAAGCTTCACATCTTGCTGTTCCTTCTATAACCTGGGGGTCTGCGGGTTGGTCTTATGCAGTTATAGCTTGTTTGATCTCTTCTCTAACGCTGTTTGGGGTGAGTGGCATAAGTTTTGCTGCATGAAGAAGTGGTTTATTCAATACAAAGCTCTGGGTTGAAGCAGAAACTGTAAAGTCAACTCTTCTAGTTGCATCTTGATGTTGAGATGAACAATTGGCAGCAAATGTGCAGGTTTCACTTCTTGTATCTACCATTTTTCATTTCAGAATTTTTCAGGACATCTGGCAGTAGACCTCTTGTGTCAGTAGTCCTTTTCTGCTTTTATGTGGTGGAAGTTTAATCCAAGAACTGAAACACTTAGGTCTAATTTTGAGTATATGTGAAACTTTACTGATTGAGTTTGAGGATTGCCCTGTGTTCATCCAATAGTCTTTTTTTATCCATTCATTTATTGTGATATCTTATAGTAAAAACTTGGCTTTATCTCGCATCTTTTGGTAAGAATGACTTGAGTAGAAACTACTACAGTTTACCAAGGATCAGAACCTGTCCTGCTGTGTTTCCCTGTGCAAATAGGTCATATCTATTGAGTGGAGAGAAGATTATTTTAATTGATATAATTAACTTTTCTTGTGATTATCTTAGGCTTGAAAATGCATTTTGCACTTTCCCAATTACAGCTTTTTCTCTGATAGAGCTAAACATGCTGTGTGTAATAATGAAGGTGGTTTTGGAAGGACTTAATGTATATAATTGGAAACTAAGATGAGGTAGCCTTCTATCAGCAGGAGGGAAGGAGAGCAGGGCTGTAAAATTGAAGTACAGTGTAATGGGATTACCTACAATTTTTAAACATTACTTTCATTAAGGAAAATAATAAGCATATTTATTAAATACAGTCTCTGCTTGGGACAATATTTGTTATTACGAAAAAGCTTTCGTAATTAAGCTTGAGTATAAAATAGTACAGGACACACTACATCAGATTCTGGAAAATGCTTTTGTGCATAAAATTTTACTAAAATAGAAACAGCTTTCACAGCAAAGGCAGTTAGCCAGGTATTAATGCCCACATTTAGCATTCACTGTAAATTTTTCTCTTTGTGTTTTCAATTTGGTCAAGGTCAAATCAAAAGGTAATTCATAGTCAAATACACTTAAATATTTATCTTTATGAAAGCATTTAATGTTTATGCCATTTTTCATTTTTATATTTAGTGGAAATAAAGGCCAGATTTGGTTTTTTGTCTAAAGAGTATTTTCCTGCTGAAGCTGCAGAAGTATGATGGTTTAGGAAATATGGCATGGGTTTCTATGACCCAAATTTTGCAGGCAGCCACATAAAATTCTCCAATGAGTCCTTCTTGTCCTTAAATATGCATCTGTGAAAGTCTCTATAATAGAAGAAAATATTTTCAAACTGTTTAAAGCATTTTAAATGTGATTACCATGTTGATGCTTGAGATATGCTATGATAGTCCCTCTGGATGATCTTTTTATGACTTTTCATTATAGTTTTCAAGGATTTCTCTTCAGAAAAGCTAAATTAAAATGTGTATCTACTTTCTTTAATCAAATCTTGTACTGAAAAGAATTGTCTTCAACAAGTGTTGCAAACCCTTCTAGATTACTTCCATAAGTTCTGCTATGGTAATGCTTAGGACACGTTATTAATTGGGTTATTACAGTGTTTCTTGATCTGAAGCACATATATGGATTGGGATTTGTCTACACTGTGACTAAAGAGCTTAGATTTAAAGTTGCTTCTATCGTATAGTATGTGCATCAAAATGCTATTTCTCTTAATTTAAAAAGCTGACAAGGTTATGTTAGTGGACATGAAGGCTACAAGGATAACAAAATGCTAAGAGAGAGAGAGAAAGAGAAAAATATTAATTCAGAAAGCTCTGAGGTACTACTGTTGCAATTTCATTCTTCTGACTTTGAAGAAGGTGAATGGAGGAAAGGACAAAGAGAGAAACTGCAGAATAACAATAGGGATGAGGTTGCAAGGGATGCCATGTGCTCAAAGCTGGTTGCTGAGAACTCTGTCTAGTCAGGGGTTTAATATCTCCAAGGACGAGGACTCCACAACCTGTCTGAGCAACTCGGTGTATTGTTCGACCACACAATTAAAAAAAAAAAACAACAAACAAACCCAAACAAAAATACTTTCTTATGTTTAAGAGGAATTTTAGTTTGTTCTCATTGACTTTTGCCCTGTTGGTGAGAGCTACTGAGAAGGCTCTTGTTTCCTTTCTGCACTAAGGACCGCTCCTTGTTGCAAACCTTCCCATTGTTCTCTGGTGCCTGGGATATCTGAAGGCCAAATTTATCAGCCCAGAGCGAGGTGAAAGCATTGAGTACTTCAGCCATTACCAGATCCAGCGTCACCAGGTCTCCTGCACCGTTCTGTAGTAGACCCACATTTTCATCAGTCTACCTTTTGCAGATGAAGTACCCATAGAAACATTTCTTGTTGCCTTTGGCAGATATAGCTCTAAATGGCTTTCCTAATCACATTCCTGCACACGCTGTGTCTCCGTATGCCTCCCCAGGTTCTCTGCCTCTGATTCTACCTCTTATAGGCTTCTTTCCTACATCTGAATTCTGCTGGGAGATCCTTTTTCATTCCAGCCAAGCCTCCTGCTACTACTGCTTAACCTCCTGTCATTTGATTAGATTATTCTTGAGTTTGGGGCAGATGATCTCCAAAAAATAACCAGCTCATCTGGACCCCTATTCCATCTTGGATTGCATCCCATGGAATTCTTCCAAGCAGATCTCAAAAATAGTCATAGATTTGGCTTATGCATGGTGCTCATTTTCAAGTATTTTGTTGCTGAAGGAAATTCAGGTCCAGTCTCTAGAATCATTTGCCACACTGAGAACTGACAGAATGATGCCAGCTCATATAAATCTGTACAAGTTGTTCTTGAGGGAATGTGTAAAAATGGAAAATCTAATCTTCCACGCTAGGTAAAAATGTCAACCTTTGATTGCATCTCTACCTGACTTCTTCTCAGATGCAATTTTTTTTTAAATTTTCTTTTTTTTCTGTATTTTTGCTAAGAATAATTGTATTTCCTGCAAGGGAAAATCTTCTGGAAGCAGGAGGTGAAGTATTCCAAGAAAAAAGTTCATGATATTTGTATATATAAGAGGGAATATAAAGATCTGGAACACATGGCAAAACACTAGCTTAGTTTTAACTGTCCCAGTTGAGTTTGCCTTGGGATTGTGTCTTTGCCAAGACCTCTTACAAAGAGCCTTGCATTTCTGTCAGTCTACTTGGAACTTAAGAGTAATTTGCAAAAACTGGCAACATTTTGTTCCCCTCCCTTTTCCCAGGTGGAGGGTTGTTTAATACTTTCCATCCCAGCTTTCAGCAAGTTCTCCATTATCTCGTGCTTGTTGGTGACATTCTCTTAAAAGTTTCTTTTACTCCCCTGACACCTTCCCTCTTTTCATTATTCTTACATAAACTTGGCCAGTTTTAGGAAAGTTTTCTATTGTGGTCTTTTAACTATGTCATGCTGAAGTAACTTCAGGCTGATACTGACAACAGAGTGAAGAACATTTTGCTCTGTTGAGAAGGATGGGGATGTTAAAACCTGTTATTTAATGAAGAAAATTTCTCTCTTGATCATGGAAAAAATAATGATTTTTTTTTTTTACATGTTAAAAGTAAGAAAATACATAATAAAAAGAAAATACACTATTAAAATGTATTATAAAAATATAGTATTAATTCTGGATTGGACAGAACTGAAGTGGGAAATAGTTGCATAGCTGTTTATCTGTTCAGTTTCATTCATATTTTAAGGTCCAGGATTTTTTCTGTTAGATTCACTGTCTTAGAAAAAAAAGATCATGAAGATGCCTTGCAGACACCTGGCTGTACTTTGTTCATTCAGTTCATTTCTCCTTGCTTCTATTGCTGCTAATGAAACTCTCCATTCTGCCAGTTCATTAACTCTGATTAAAACACATACTCCCAAAAAAAAACCCCACAAAACATAGAGATAATAATCTTTTCTTATTCAATTATTCAATTAGCTCAATTTCTGGAGGCAGGTTCTGACTCTCCCAACAATTTTACAGACCCCTTATTACACTTGTTTTGCTTATGTCCAACCTGAGGACATCAGTTCATGCAGCAGGCTGAACTGGATGACTTTTGGATTTGTAGTGTAGGCTGCTGAATCTGAAGATTTTGAATGGGTGATGTGAAGGAAGGTGAGATGTTACCAGTAATCAGGGTGAGAAAATCCACTCACTGACAATCTTTTTTATTTTTTTGTATAAATGTCATGTGTTAAAAATGATGAAGAGCCAGGATTGAATGAGAAGCTGGCAAGCCTGGAGAGAAGACACCACAAAATCATGCTCACTTGATAGCTTCTTTGGGTGTGGAGTTTCCTTTTCATAGAATCATAGAATGGTTTAGGTTGGAAGGGACATCAAAGATCATCCAGTTCAAATCCCCTGCCACAGGCAGGGACACCTCCCACTAGAACAGGTATCTCAAGGCCTCATCCAGCCTGGACTTGAACACCTCCAGGGAGGGAGAAGCCACAACCTCCCTGGGCAACCTGTTCCAGTGTCTCACCACCCTCACTGTGAAGAACTTTCTCCTAACATCCCATTTAAATCTCCCCTCTGCCAGTTTGAACCCATTCCCCCTCGTCCTGTCATTACAAGACCTTGTGAATAGTCCCTCCCCAGCCTTCCTGTAGGTCCCCTTCAGATATTGGAAGGTTACTATAAGGTCTCCTCAAGGCCTTCTCTTCTGCAGGCTGAAGAGCCCCAACTCTCATAGCCTGTCCTCGTAGCAGAGGTGCTCCACCCTCTGATCATCTTCGTGGCCCTTTTCTTTCTTCAGTATGGGAGGACATTATGTCCAGGGATGTAAAGTATGACAGCCAATTGACCAGATAGTCTCCCCTGTTTTGGAAGAAATGTCTTCGGACAGGGTAAACTGAGTTGCAGGGTAAAATGCTTTGTTTACAGATAAAATTTCTGGCTCCTATGTGAGCTGAATTAAAATGAGTAAAGTAAAAGGCAAGAGTTAGAAACAGGAATAATGAGTTCAGCTTTGGAATCATGCCCACTAAATGCAATTAAATAGATTAGGACCTAAGAAGGAGACAGAAGAAGTTCACTATAGATGCCAACTGAAGGAAGAAGAAAGGGCAAAATATAACCGAGGGAGATTATACATAAAAGAGGAAGGAAGAATAAGAATGCTGGAGCATGAACAGCCTCAGAGGTGGCAAAGGCAAGCAGCCATTAAGGGAAACTGGAAATCTGTAAGGTAGGATAGAAATGATTGAGAATATTTCTGAGAATAAAGATACCTTGTCAATTCCCTTATTTTTATAGTGTAAAAGGTTGTTAGTAACCTGAACAACAATATCAGAAAAAAATGAAGTCAGAACTCTCAGTGTGGGAAAGAGACACATTAGATGTGTCAGGGAGGAAGGTGAGCTGCTGAGAATGCACAGCAGGATGCCACTTTTTTGGGCCCACCATATGAAATTTCAAATAAAGAGCTTGTCAATTCTTGCCTTTGAATGTTTTCTTCCTTGTTTCAGATCATGACACTTGTTACATCTTTCTCATTAATCATTAATATTTCTTTTCCCAAATATTTTAAATATGGTCCTAAAAAGAAAAATATGTATTTTAGTTAAATTACAAGTAATGATAAGTAATTTTCATGATTTATGGATAATAAAATTACGTTATTAAAGAGTAGTTCATCATATATGACAGAATCAGAATCCTCAGTGAGAAAAATTAATTTTCAATAGTTAAATTAATTTATTTTCTGTTTCCCCTTCATTTCCTGAGTAGATTTAAGTGCTTCGGACTAGTTTTGCTCAGTGTGGTAGTGAGGCACAACGATCTTGCTGTGAATCCAGAATCTGAGCCTTGATTGAGCCTGTACCAAAAGTTGCATGCAGTTTACTGCTTATGGGTGATTATTCACGTAGACAAAACATACCCATGAGGACTTCTGGAAATGGTGAGTGGTCACCCTTACTTACATAAGGTTGCTAGCTTGGGGAAAGTTCTTTGTTTGTTGGTTATTTTACAGCTTATTTGTCACTAGAAACTGTGATTTTAAAATCTCCTTTACTTTCAACATGACCATCTATCAAATTAAGAAAGTGCTTGGTAATCAAAGTTATAACTGCCATGTGTTTCAGCTGCTTCCATATTCTCCTTTGCATCTCCAGCAAACTCCTTTTCCATTTGTAAAGATATTGTATGTATATTTTTAATGGATTTTTTTCTGTAATTTCTTTTAAAATTAATTGTTCAGGCTTCTGCTCTGTCATTGGAAGCACCGTCAATTGCCATCATACAGAGGGATGCTGTGAGAATCCCTCTGTACTTCACAAAACTTGTGTTTCATTTTGTCTTGGAACAAAACAACATTTTTGAAAACAATGTATTTTGACAGATGGGTTGCCCTGAAGCCAGCTGTATTGAGTAGCAGGATGCCATGGAAGTAAGTAGCTAACAGGGTACACTTATGCAGGTCTGCAAGTGGAGTCAGTTGATGAGGAAAAATCAGTCTGACTAAATCTGGTATGCTGCTTGATTAAGATTCCTGAGCTTCAGCAGTACCAGTTTGCTGAGAAGGCTTCTCCTTCTGTAAGCATCATAAATAAGTAATTTCTAAAGGAAAACTTTGAGAATTAGATAATATTTAGACCTGGCCAAGTCCTCACAAATGGAGTCATTAAACTTGAGGTGCTGCAGCACTAATAAACTATGTTTCCAAAATGTTATCAAGAAGTATGCTGTCTGTTATATTTTCTTATAGAATAATTTAATACCATTAGACTAGACTGGAATGGAGTGGAATGAAATAGAATATTTCAGTTGGAAGTGACCAAAGAGTTATAGAATCATATATTTTGGGTTGGAAGCAACCTTTAAAGGCCATCTAGTTCAACCCTCTTGCAGTGAGCAGAGGAATCTTCAATTGTATCAGGTTGCTCACAGCCCCATCCAATATGATGTTGAATGTTTCCAGGGAGGAGACATCTACCACCTCTCTGGCCAACTTGTGCCAGTGTTTCACTGCCCTCATCATAAATATGATCTTTCTTATATGTAGTCTAAATCTGCCTTTTTTTAAGTTTAAAGCCACTAACACTTGTCCTGCTGCAACGGGACCTACTAAAAACATCTGTTCCTATCTTTTATACAGGCTTCTATATTGTCTGCCTGGAGCCTTCTCTTCTCCAGGCAGAATAACCCAAACTCTCTCATCCTTTCTTCATAGCAAAGGTGTTCCAGCACACACTGCCACCTCCTGTCCAGCTTTTCACCCACCAATACCTCCAAGTACATCTCCACTGAGCTACTCTCAATCCCATCATCCTCCAGCCTACATTGATACCAAGAACTGCCCCAGTCTGGATGCAGGACCTTGCACAGGCACTATTACCCAGCTTCTCGAGATCTCCCTTGATGACATCCCATCCCTCAGGTGTGTTACCTGCACTGCTCAGTTTGGTGTTGTCTACAAACATGCTGAGGGTTCACTTGATCCTATTGTCTATGTATCTGAAGATATTAAGCAGCACTGTCTCCAGTACAGACAGGATCACAGGATGTTAGGGGTTAGAAGAGACCACGATAGGTCCATAGTCCAAACGCCCTGCCAGAGCAGGACGATGGAATGTAGTGCAGGTTGCACAGGAATGCATCCAGATGGGTCTAGAAAGTCTCCAGAGGAGACTCTACAACCTCTCTGGGGAGCCTGTTCCAGTGCTCTGTAAACCTTACAGTAAAGAAGTTCTTCCTCATGTTGAGTTCTTCCTCCTGTGCTATAGTTTATACCCATTACCCCTTGTCCTAACGCCTGAGGGACACCACTTGTCACCAGTCTCCAGCTTTATGTCAAGCCATTGACCACTACCCTCTGCATGCAGAATGTGCCTTTGGTGAAACCGTACTGACTGTCTCACGTCACCTTCCTGTCCTTCATGTGCCTTAGCACAGTTTCTAGGAGGATTCATTTCATGTGCCCAGGCACAGAGGGCAGGCTGACAGGTTGGTAGTTCCCACAGTCCTTCTTTCAATGATTTTGAAAAATGGTCAACTTATGCAACTACCTGACCAGTTTAGGGCTGGCCAAAAATTAAAGCATTGTCCAAATGACTCTTAAACACTGAATGCTGTGGGCTACTGACCTCCAGTCCTGAATCTTTTCCAGTGTTTGACCACTCTCTTAGTAACGAAATGCTTTCAAATGACCAGTTTAAACCTCCCCTGGTGCAGCTTTGAATCATTCTCACATATTATCTTTAGATAGCTGGAGCACAAGATCTGTAATAATAATTTGACAATCCACCCAGTCACTCAGTTTTGATTTTATGGGAGTAGGGAAATAAAACTGTAAAATTCTTCCACTAACCATAGCTGGTAGTTTTAAAACTGAGTAAAAATCTTGAGTGTCTCCTTTATAGGATGTTATCCTGAAGGACTGAAATATTGACATTTCAGAAAGACAGATCCTTTGATGTCTTTTACAAGATATTTTGCATTACAAAAACTAAAAGCCAAAAGGTTTAACCCCTGTTGGAGCAGGTCAGGCTATGTCAGACGTAGTAGCTGTCATCTGATGTGGAAAGGAAGAAGAGCTGCAATTTTTTTCTTTTGAGTTCTTGTACAATGAAAATCTGTGTTATAAAACTCTGTTTGGAGTATCTCTTTCCAGTACTGTTTTGTGAACTCATGGACCTCTCTTTCTAACAGTCCTTATGAGCCATTCCCCATTGTGCATAGTAATTTTTTTACTGAATTCCCACAGACATTTTCTGAGGATGCCTAAAGATTCTTGTGAGTGTCTCCCCAGTCCACGTAGATTATTTTTTGTAGTTATTGTTCTTAAAATTATGTTTCATATCATATGTAGCAGGGACTTGGGATTCATGCAGTCTTGAAACACACTAAAAAAGGGGTAAGATAAATACTGATGTCTTATTGTGATTAATCAAGATTCAATAAGGAAGACATGGCATCAAGCTGTTTTCTCTAATTGCCAATAAGAGGAGCATTATCATCAGTACCAAATCATAAATATAGAGACTAATGTTCTTAGCAGTTAAGTTATGAACAAAACCTAAGTTTGTTTAATTGACACTGCAGCACGTGAACATGTTAAAGATAGTTACCATTGGATGGGTCTCTTTAATCTGCAGGCATGTGTTTCATTATTTATCAGAGGTAAAAATAAATCCATTGAATGCATCATTCATCACTCATCACTTTATTTGTACTGCCACCATTTAAACTTTCTCATTGCAGAAGAGACAATAGGCAATCAGTCAGTAATTGGGGTGGCTTCGCTCCCGAATGATCAAAAATTTCACATAAAGGTTTAAGACCTTTTTTGTTTGTTTGTTTTTCTTCAAAATGAAGAAGGCAACTTTGCGAAATATATATTTTCCTCGCTCTTTAATAACAAGGGCTGAAATACCTGAGACTCAGAACAACTCTGAATAATAAAATCCAAATCTGAAGTTGTTCAATACGGTATTTCTATTTCCTAGGTGAATATTATGATGTAGGTTGCTAACAGGAAAGGTCAGACTTAAAATAATGCATATTTAGAAAAACACTCATGTCTCAGTCAGGGTTTTAATTTCCTTCATCCAAATTTCTTCTTAAATTCAATTTCCCAGGGAACATTTCATTAAAAATAATTTTTTTTAAAAAAATCCACTTAGTATGAGCCTTACCATACTTAACTGAGTTTAACAAACAGACTTCAGTGAGTGTAATTTGGGAAGTAGTTGTCAATGTGCAATGCTTATGTGTGCATAGATCTGAAATGACACAGCCCAGCATGTGCTAAAAGGCTTCGCATTTGCACAGATTGAGGGAAGACACTAAGGATAGCTGACAATACTAATCACTGGAGAGGCAAATGGTGAACAAGGACATCTTTGTGTTGTTCCAACCTTCTCTCTAGGTTCTCCTTTTCCATTTCCTCTTCCACTTTTGAGTTGCTGTCTAGGCTGCCAGCTATTCCCAGCTGGAAGTTGTCTTTTTGTGTGCACTTTTGGTACCGGGGGTCCTCATAATCTGTTGAATGACTGCACCTGCAGCTGAGTGATTGCAGATGGAATATGTATTAGGGGAAAAACACCTCCATGTCATAAATAGCCACAGTTTAACTAGTCAGACTTCATTATTCTATGGTCACAGGAGAAAAATACTATATGCACACACACTGCTTTAGTAAGGTCTGCAAAGTGTGATTTTTAGTTATGGATAGCAACATATTCCTACATCTGGGTTCCATTTGCTCAGCCTTAAGGTAGGAGCAGAGTCACGTTGCTTCTGTCAGTAGGCAGTATACATTCAGGTGTGATTCATATTTACATATGCTGAATTGCTCCCTGGCAATGCTTTATTCACCATATGGGGAGGCAAAGTTGACTAGGCTTCTAACACAGGCAATTAAAATTAGCTGAAATGCGTCCAGGTTCTGCTGTAACACACACATCTACCCTTTCATCTCTTTTTTCCTCCCTCACAAAGATGAGACTGCTATAGGGAGCACTGTACTTCTATGCAACATTTGGCATAATGCCTACTGGGAAACTTCCACCTTTCATGAAGGTTTCCTTTCTGAAGCCATCTCTATAATCACTTTTAAGTGCCTGTATGACCAGTCCTAGCATACATGTGGTGGTAGATCTTTGTGTCAAATAGGGGGAGCAATCTTGCAAACTGGATTTTCCTGGGGGACACACCTTATGCCAGTAGTTTTCTCACTGACGTTTTCTCACAGACTTTTCCTAGAATTAGGCAAGGAAAACCCAGAAATTGATTGGCACAAAGTCAAAATGCCAATAGAAAATGTGTTAACACACATAGTAAAAGGTGCATGTGGTCATCTTGAATATAATGTTGCATTTCTTGTAGCGGCTATGGCAGATGAATTTAGGGAAAAAAAAATTGAATTTCAGATTGGGTAAGGTCATAAAACCTCAAATAGGCACTGCATTCAGTGCCTATTCAGCAGTTCAGATCAGGAGTCAGAATTAGTAGTGATAGATGCCTGTGTTTAATGCAAAATTTATTCCACATCTTAGACAGTTATATATGACTGAACTATCGATTTTAATTGTATCTGTCAGAACTTAGCTGCTCATTCACACGTGTGATATACCCTAATCATTTGTAGGCAGGCACATGCCTCTTTAAGACTCGTTTCCTGTGTAGATAATATACTGCAGTTCCCTGGAGTCCTTATATGCATATCACAAAAGCCAGCACAAACAGCAAGCTTGCTAATACCAAAACAAGTGATTAATATTAATTCCTACACTCCATTTTGGTCAAATGTTTCAGAATCAGCATTTTTTTTTTAAATCCTTGGAGAACATAAAATAGGAATACAAATTTTACGATGCCTGTGTAGCAGTCTACTTTTATGTCAAATGTTGCTATTTTTTAACTTGCATTAATATGTGGTATATCAGCAGGGTTTCTCTCCTCTTGTTTTACTATACACACTTTTTCCTCATGTTTTTTTTTTTTCTCATAAATTTAAGAAGACAAAAGAGAAAGAAAGGTGTCACAGAGTCACTACAGATAAGCTATTATAGCTAATAGATTAGTTTTTAAAAATACAAATAATCAACAAAAATATGTGCCTGACCGAATTTTTATATAACAACAAATCATGTGCTAAGATTCTTTCATTTTCCATCTCCTTCCTTGTATCTTTCCTTTTTCCTTATTTGGATATGTCTTCAGCATGTGGCTGAGATGAAAAAAAAACTGATGTACACATAGTACTTGATAATAAAGGGTTTGTACTTCTGTAGGAGCTTTTCAAGAGCTAATTAGAAGAAAGAAGCTGATATTTAAATGTTCCACTGAAATATTATACTTACTAAACGACCATCTGAAAGACTTCCTGAGCCACCCAACTGCAGTGTAAAAATAAGGATTTACTGTCATTATGATTTAAAAAATAAATTAACAAACAAATCCTGCTCTCCTGTCTCAAAAAAAGCTAATATATAGTTTTCAGCTTATCAGTGGATTATCTTGTGAGTTCAATATAAGCAATAGAATCAACCACAGTGGAAACAATAGAATTTGTTCCAGTGAAGATCTGTTTTTTTGTTAATATTTATGACACTTACTACCTAGTGATTTATTTTGTTTTACAGTAAATTTAGTGATTTGGAATTCCATTTTCTTATTATTAACTCCCCGAATGCTTACTAAACCAGTTTTATATCCATTTATTATCATGTTTAGCTTTTGAGGTCTGAAAACATCACTGCTATACCTTTGAGACTATCCTAGTTGTTCTGTATTTAAATGTGATTTTTCAGGTGATTTTCACTGATGGAATTTTTCAGATACCTTTCTGTTTCTACAAATGCAATTCAGCAATTAATTTGAAGGTAAAATAAACTGGTTAAGCTGGTGAGGAGCCTGGAGCACAAGACCTATGAGGAGAGGCTGAGGGAGCTGGGGTTGTTCAGCCTGGAGGAGGCCAGGGGTGACCTCATTGCTGTCTACAACTACCTGAAGGCAGGTTGTTGCCAGGTGGGTTTGGTCTCTTCTCCCAGGCAACCAGCAACAGAACAAGGGAGGACAGTCTCAAGTTGTGCCAGTGGAGGTATAGGCTGGATGTTAGGAAGAAGTTCTTCACAGAGGGAGTGATTTGCCATTGGAACCAGATGCCCAGGAAGGTGGTGGAGTCACCATCTCTGGAGGTGTTCAAGAAAAGACTGGATGGGGCACTTAGTGCCATGGTCTAGTTGATTGGATAGGGCTGAGTGATGGGTTGGACAGGTGATCTTGGAGGTCTCTTCCAGCCTAGCTGATTCTATGATTCTATATGTTTATCTTATCATAGAATCATGGAATGGTTTAGTTTGGAAGAGACCTCCAACCCCCCACCATAGGCAGGGACACCTCCCACTAGATCAGGACACTCAAGACCTCATCCAGTCTCATGTGAATAAAATCACTTCTGACCTTCAAGTAGAAAATATTTGGTCTTTAGTCCACATCAAACCATTTTGTGAATCTGTGAATGAATCATTCTACCAAGGGGTTCACCTTTTTTTTTTTTTTTTTTTTTTTTTTTGGTGGTATTCTGTCAATGTCTGCTTGCCAGAATGAGAGATATGAAAAGAAAAAGAAAAAAAACTGATGCAAGTGGTATGAGAAAAGTGCTGAAATACCTTTTTGCTAGGACAGGATCCTAGGCCAGCCATGGGATGCAGGCCATTAGCAAACAGCTGGCTGTAGTAGCTACCTCACAGGTGTATCCCAGAGCACGAGCACCACCCTACATTTTAAGGAGGAATCTTCTCAGAAAAGGCAAGACTGTTGCTAAAGCAGCCTGATTGGGTTTTCTTCTTTGGTGCTCTCTCATCCCTTTCCTGCTCTTCAGGACTGCATTCCTGGGTATTGTGAGTGCTGCATTTTTCCTGGGCTGAGTATGACTTTGTATATTTTGTACTGCTCTTGGTACTATTCTGGCTATTTTATGAAATCCATTTTCACTTCAAGTTGTGGATCTTCTTTCCTTTTCTTGCTTCCCTCTCTGATGGAGAGGGGTCATTGAGCAATGGAGTAACTGCTGTAGTTGAGCCCCATATGTGGGCTAAACCTGAATACTGATATATATATATATACTGGTGCTGTTGTTCTCATTAGTCTTTGTTGAAAACATAAGAATGTGTTCCATGTTTCCAAAGTACTTCTCATATAGATGACTTTCAGGAGATATTTGATAGGAAGTACTTCAAAACACTATTTAAATTTGCATGAATTAATTTTAAACATATATAAATAAATATCTTGTGATTATTAATTAAAAGTAATGCTTTAATGCTGCAGATTTTAAGTCAATAATAGATCCCGAAGTTTTAAATGCTCAGTTTTATAGACAGCTGTACCATTTTAAGGGGAAATCCTTAGTTCAAATATCTCTGTGGTGAATTAGTCCCACTGCAAGCCTGTTTCTTGTTTGAAGATCTCTGTATTGGTAATAGCTGGCAGGATAGCTCAGAGTACACACTGTTGACTTATAGATCACAAAGGCTTTCCTGAGAATTATGTGGGCATAGAGAATGGAGATTAAGCTTTTATCATAAATCTGGGCTTGTTAACACTTAAACTTTTTGTGCATGGTAATGGAGCAAATATGAAAATTGAAAAGGGAAGATGAATACTGAGGGAAAAAAAATTACCTTTTTTTTTTCTCTAAACATGCTTAATTATTCACACTGTAATAAGGGGAAGAAGCATATGGAATTATCTCTAAATCCTACCCTGATATAGCTATGTGGAAGATATAAAAGCTGAAATTAAAACTCATTAAAATAGTATATTTAAGACATTGTAATATTTGTAAAACTGTGGATAGGAAGGGAAAAAAAAACATAAGGCATTGCAAAGGTTTTTATAAAGTGCTCTCACTATGACATCTAGACAAATAGCTTAATTTTGCATGGTTCAATATAGTTTCAGTCAATTATTAACCTGTATTTTCCAGAATTTCCTTAATTATGCATATGAATATGTGGTAAAGTGTTCAGATAATGACACCTCAACGTGTTGAAGGGGTATTCTGTAGCCTCTACAGGCCATTTGCCAGACTTTTGTCCCAGCCATGGAGTCTGAAGGGAAACTTTGACCACTATGGCAATTTTGTGTGCTTAGTAACATAGTGCAGAACTGTATGTATCATATATGTCTCCTTCCTGGCTTGGCACAAAGGAAGATTTATATTTTTAAACTCCTGTCTTATAAAATCTGTTTCAAGCGCTGCATAGTTTCAAATTACCTGTAAAGTTTCCTTGTAATACAGCTGCGTTTTAGCTTTCCTTATTTTCACATTCCTTTATTCTGAAAGGTTGAGGTTCTGAAATGTGTCAATGTGGTCCTTGGCTTATGGCTTGTCTTTTAAGTGCAGTCCTATTTGGAAATGGTAAATTGGTGGTTAGATGTGATTGATATCCTACTATTAGACAAAACAACTGGAAATAGTTTTTGAGAGTTTTGGGTTTTTTTAATTTCCTTCCACAACAGAATTTAAGGAAGAAATACATGCCTGACAGTTTATTACCATTATTAAAGGAACATAACCACGTGAATTAGTGCAACTTTGCCTTATGTCTGCCTAGTGTATTTCCTTCTTGTTTTTTGATGATACCTGACTCTATAAGAAGTCCCCAAATGATTACATCATTCTCTCAGAATGGCTAAATATGTTGGGATTGAAACATTTCCCATAGTATCCAATCCATGCTCCAAAACCAGAGACAGTGATTCTTAAGTTGGTAAAATACACGTTTCTGTGGTGCTGAAGCTTATATCGATAATGCTTGTCACTTGTTTATCAGAGTTCTGTGGTGTCTTTCTCTTCCTCCTCTGAGACCCAGAATATTCTTAGATGTTAGGTTTTTTACTGTGCACCTCTGTTACTCTTGCAATTAAGATTTCTGAAAGTATTTTTTCACAACTTCTCTAACATTTCACCATATTGTGACTTGTAAATTATGACTCTTGTTTAAATCACTTCTTGAAATAGAAAGGTGAGCCAGAAGTCTAATCTTAAAATGCAAAATATATTAAATTATTTTTTCTATAAATGGATAAGAGAAGCTGTAGAGGCTGCTTGTTTTACCTAGTGTTGTGCTTCTATTACAAGTATCTTGAATGGAAAGCTTAGGGACAGTTGAAAAATATCCAAATTTAAAATAGTCCCAGATGAAGTTAGAAGCATAAGTGAACCATGGCAGTGGTTTTCAGGTTCTTATTCACCCTCAGTTCATTCAGAATTTTTTGCATCATCAAATCATAGGATGGTTTAGGTTGGAAAAGACCTCAAAGATTATCCAGTTCCAACCCCCCACCATAAGCAGGTACAGCTCCCACTAGAACAGGTCGCTCAAAGCCCCAACTGACCTGACCTTGAACGCTTCCACAGCTTCCCTGGGCAACCTGTTCCACTGTCTCCTGCTCCACATGCTCTCTGGAAATACTTTCTTCCAAATATCCAGACTAAATCTACCCTGTACCACCTTAAGGCCCTTCCTTCTCATCCTATCATTATGAACCTTGTGAAATGTTCTTCCCTGGTCTTCTCATAGGTCCCCTTCAGGTACTGGAAGGTAGCTATGAGGTCTCCTCAGAGCCTTCTCTTCTCTAGGCTAAACAGCCCAAACTTTTGCAGCTTGTCCCCATGGGGGATGTGTTTCAGCCCTCTGATCATCGTGATGGCTCTCCTCTGAACCCACTCCAACAGTTTGATGTCCTTCTCACATTGTGTGTCCCAGAATTGGAGATGGTATTCCAGGTGAGGTCTCACAAGAGCAAAGTGGAAGAATCACTTCCCTTGTCTTACAGGTCGTGCTTCTTTTGAAGCAGCCTGGGATATGGTTCCAGGCCTTCTGGGCTGCAATGGAACATTGTAAGTCATGTTGTGTTTATTTATCAAACAACAACCTCAAGACTGCTGTCAAGCCGCTCCTTTCCTAGCCTATATTTGTGCTTGAGATTGCCCTGACCCAGGTGCAGGACCTTGCATTGAGCCTCGTTGAACTTCACAAGGCTGGCTTGGGCCTACCTCATACTAAGGGCTAATTAAAAAAGATACATGAAGTAGTTTCTTTTTTTAGTAAATGGTTTGCTCTCTCTGGTATGTGATAGAACATTATCTATTCCAGAACAGGTTATCTAATCTAGAACAGATCAACTTGGTTTTGATGCTCAGTAGAGCTTGTTGAGCCTGATTCCATAAATATTTCTCTCCAAATGCAGTTTTTGCTATTAAGAACAAGTAAGCAGTTAAGCAATTTACAGCACTGGGCTGGATGCCTCAGACACAGCAGGCAAGATGCAGGTTGATCACAGGGAGATACATGAACTGAACATATATCCAGTATGAAATTGTGTGCCTAAGGGATTTTGGTTTTTGCTTCTTAATGGTCTTCTGATCTCTTCCTAATGTCCTGTAATGCATAGCTGGAAGGTAAAGGTGGAGAGACTTGGTTTAGTGCTTGTGTGTGTTACAGTTGAAATGTGGTAAAGGCTAGTAGGCAGAATACAATCATAGAATCAGTCAGGGTTGGAAGGGACCACAAGGATCATCTAGTTCCAAACCCTTCTGCCATGGGCAGGGACACCTTACCCTACATTAGGCTGAACAGAGCCTCATCCAGCCTGGCATTAAACACATCCAGAGAAGTGGCCCCAACCACTCCCCTGGGTAACCCATTCCAGGGTCTCACCACTCTCATGGTGAAGAACTTCCTCCTCACATCCAATCTGAATCTCCCCACCACCAGCTTTGCTCCATTCCCCCTATTCCTGTCACTACCCGATAGCCTTAAAAGTCCCTTCCCAGCTTTTCTGTAGGCTCCCTTCAGACACTGGAAGTCCACAATAAGGTCACCTGGGAGCCTCTTCTTCTCCAGGCTGAACAGCCCCCAATTCTTTCAGTCTGTCCTCATAGGAGAGGTGCTCCAGCCCTCTGAGCATCCTCATGGCCTACTCAACTGAACTCAGCTGAATTTTTTTTATGCTCAGAAATGTTACTTTCTGTAATGCCTAAGATACTTGCCTTTGCATTAAATAACTTGCATCCAAAAAAGAGAAATGTCATAAATGAAGATTTAAATCATAATTCTAATAGATTACTGGGAGGAGGTGGGGAAAATTTCCTAATACCCTCGTGAAGGAAGCTTGTGAAGGCTGCCTTGCTGCAAGTGTGTTTTTGAACGAAGATCCTACTTCCCCATCTTGCCATTTTACTCTTTTCTTGTTTGTATCTAAGGAATTGTATTAAGTACTACTTAAATTTATTAAAGTGGTATTCTGCTATGCTACTGGTGAAAGTTAACTTTCACTGCTCCCTGAAGGGGAAAGCAGATCAGTAATTGAGGTGTTTCCCTTGCTGTTCTGTGAACCTTGCAGTGATGTGTGAAAGGTGTCTTGAATTATTCAGTGTTCCTTGTTAGATATGTTTCTCCTTGGTTTCTCTGTGTAGCTGATGTCGTTTGTGGAGGTGAGGTTTTATTGTGTAGATAGAGTTCAGATTTGTAGAAAAGCATCTTTCTTTTTTTAGTTTTGTTATGCCTAAGAAGTAGCATTTATTACAGCTGATATTTTACCTGTGTCCATCTTTCAGGGGATAAAATGTTTGTAAAACTTTTGAAAATTATTACTTTGTTGAACTTCCTATGCTGACAGGGGAAAAAAAAAGAAACAACTTAGAGAACATTGCAATAATGCTGATGTTTGCAGCCCTTAGGGTAATTTAATGCTGAGATCACAGAGAATGCTTTATTTAAAATGACCTCTGTGTATAGGTACGCTTACTCCCGAAATTCTGCTCCTTTATGTTTTACACCCCAATGCACATTTGTAAAGACCTTTCATAAAAGCAAAATCCATGTATGTACTTAAAACTCTTTTCTAGAGTTAAGAAGTTCATTTTAATTTGATTAATCTTAACTTGCTACTG
>VWZI01020081.1:52003-130288 GCA_013396835.1 Psilopogon haemacephalus | reverse complement strand
CAGGAGCAACATGCAAAGCGTTAACATAAGCACTGTCTGCTCCCCTTGTTCCCCCCGCTCCCACCCCGTAGGACCCAAAAGACCATAGGGTGCCATCAGGGAGATACCACCGTTTGCCAGCCAGGACATCAAATCCTAGGATGTTTCCTGGGTAGGGGCTCAAGGCAAGCTCCACAGTGGCTGGGGCTTCTCCCAGCTGCTGCGTGGGTGTCGGTGGATGAGGAGAGCGAGAAGAAGAAGGAAAATGGCTGCTGACCCGTTTAAGTACCCTGCAGGGCGAACGAAGCTGTCCATCAGGCGTCCAACATTTCCTGGCCGGCCAATTGATTCAAGGTTCGACGTATATGGGCATCTCGAGGTTCCCCCCCCTGGGTCCCGGGGCCACCTGGGATGCCCCACCCTTCCCCCCTACCAAACCTTTTAACAGTAGAGGGAGGAGAGAGCCCAGGAATTGGATTAATCCTAGGATGCTCCGTCATTCTATGCCGGGACACCTTGTCACCTCCCACCCTCTACCATCATCAATTGACAATTACTCTGCTCACAAACCCATCTACATCGTATTCCTTTTTCACTAAATTAAGTATGATCTGTGCTAAAATGGTGAGATGGGGTAGTATCTGTGGGTATCTTCAGGCAGCAAAGCTGGCAAAGGCTCTAGAGAACAAGTCTTATGAGGAACAGATGAAGAAACTGTGATTGTTCTGCAGAAGAGGAGGCTAAGGGGAGATTTCATCACTCTCTATAACTCCCTGAAAAGAGGTTGTAGTGATGTAGAGATTATGAGAGGAAATGGTCTGAAATTGTGCCAGAGGAGGTTTAGATGGGATATTAGGAAAATTTATTTACAGAAAGAGTGGTCAGGTGTTGAAATAGGTTGTTTAGGGAGGAGTGGAGTCACCATCCTTGAAGGTATTCAAGAAATGTGTGGATGTGGCACCTTGGGATGCATTTTAATGGCTATGGTTATCAGGTAGTGGTGGTGTTAGGCAGACTCGATGACCTTAGATGTCTTTGCAGAGAAAAGCAATTCTATGATTATGTGACTCTATATTAATATTTTAAAGATTTTAACTATTTTTTATCAAGAAGGCGTTGCCATTTGTCATGTACAGGGAAAAAGATAGTCAAAGTTGAACTTCAGTTGAGAAGCAGAGAATAATATTTATTATATCTCATACCCAAAAGATTAAGTCAGCTCCATTTGAAATCATCAGTGACAGAGAAGCTAATTATTATTTTTTCCTAAATCATTTGGTAATGCCAGTTCCATTGCAGGTACTTTTTTTTTTTTCCCCAGTACAAATACCATCTCATTGAATGCATCTGCTTTGCTTTCAATGATAATTAGGTTTGAAAAAAATGTGCTAGAAACAATATCAGTATTGAAAAAAATATTTCTAGTACCCAAATAAATCTATCTCCTTCAATTTTGTAATAGTAACAATAGTAAGAAACTATCACAATATATTAACCTGGGTTGGGCTATATGAGTATAGTTTCAGTGAAATTATTTGATACATAAAAATTTCCCTTTACTCTAGAGTGTTACCATTAAATATGTGGTTCACTTAACTGCTACTTCAAACCTACACAAGTAATTATGCTGTATTTTCTGTATGGTTGGAGGCATTTGGACTATTATATTTATTACTGATGTATTTGAAGAATTAAGTAGGTGTGAATTTTGACATACTAACACATGCTTATACTCAATGAAACTTGCAATCTAAAGTTCTTTATATGCACACGTATGTAAAATAAAAGTATTTCTTGATAGAGAGAAACTGTAAAACATTTCTTTGGGAACTTAGCAGGGACAAAAAAAAATCTATCTGAGCACAACTGAGCTCCCATGGAGACAAAGACTCCTCTTGACATGAATAAGATCTGGGTTCACCTCAGCAGATAACCTTGTACAAAGCACCTCAGAGGAACAAAGCTATAGACTACTGTGACATATTTTGCAGTAGAGAAATAGGCTTTGTCTATTGGTAACACCAATATCCCTGCAAAACAATGAGTAGTTCTCTCTATACAGTGGATTCACTGCTCTCATAAAGGAAGAAATCAGTGACATATGCCAAACATCACTCATTGGGGTCCAGTGTGTGTGACCTCTGCGTGTGACCTCTGTGTGTGAGTGCACAGTGTAATGAGATGGAGATTCCTGCTAAATAAGTGTGAAGACTCCTGCTGAATTCATCATTGCAGGTTCAGAACCATACAGCAGAAATTTAATAGCTTCCTGAGAGTTTGTCTACAAGTCCTAAGTGAAAAGGCTGAAACAGAAATCGGCCTTCTTTCTTCCTCAAGAGTTTAGAGTGCCATAAGAGATTCACCAAATGAGTTCACTTAAGGTCACCTAATAATCGATGTTTAATAATGGCATCTGTGATTTCCTGCTAATTGAACAAAGCCACTCAAAGGAATGTGCTTTGGCACTGCCCCTGTGATGCTACAGTAGCAAAGCAGAAAATAAAAATTGCTCTTTATTGTAGAATGCCAGGGCAGCAAACAACTTAAGAAATTATATTTGGAAATGGGTTTAAGAGAGGAAACCTTGTGTTAGCTCATGTATTTACACATTTTTTAAACAGTCCATCTTAAGACAGCTGCTGGAGCAATTTTGATTTCTAAAAAGCAATCACAAAGCAACTTCAGGTGGGAGGGGTGCAAACGTGATCCAACTGGTGTTGATAGAGAAAATGCAGGGAACTCACAAGTTATTATTAGTATAAAACTTGATATCTACAGTTTAGTAATGATGAGTAGAAATTTAGATCATAACAGTAATTCATGTATCAATGCACAATCCCCAAAAATGACACTCATTGACTCAGCAAAACCACTGACATTATTATTGAAGTTTGTATTTCAAAATCCCAAGGCAATAACAATCTATTTTACATCAAAACATTGTATTATATTTTGTCAAAAATATTTAAGAACATTTCTTTAAAGCAATGCCATTGCAGGGATGTGACAGAAATTAAATAAACCATTCTACTCATGCAAATAAAATAAATTCTTAATTATCATGTTTTATATATACACATGTGCTGTTGTGTTTCAGCCGCAGTTTGACAGATTGTTAGAGAACAGTATATAAAGTGCTTTGGAAATGAAAACAAATGTAGCATGTTTGTTAAACTAGAAAAAAGAAACGAAACAATGTTGATATGGTCTAGATAACATGCATAGGAATATTAATAGCCACAACATGAGTAATATAACCATGTCAGTGTTTGTGGTACATGGCCTTAATAACTGTGGAGGAGAGCTGCTGAGCTGAGCAGTGCAGATGGTTTAATAGTGAGAAGAGATGATTTCTGCAAAGCAGGAAATCCCTCTTTAAAACCACTGCAACAATGCCACTGAAAGGCTGATGGCACCCCTGTGTGCAAACCTCACTCATGCACACCTCTCTTAGTGATCTGGAGAGACTATTATATTTGTGCAAGACAATTACTGAGATGTGGTGGGATAGCTCACATAACTGGAAGGCCGTCAGAGGTGGTGATGTCCTTTTAAGAAAACCTAGGCCAGTAAGGCAAAGTGGTATAGTTGCTCCTGTGAGAGAAACAGGAATGTATCAAGCTCTCCCTGGGGGCAGATGAAGAGCAAGTTGAGATCATGTAGGTAAGGATTAAGGGGCAGGTTAATACGAAAGTGTTCTGGATGTTTATTACAGACCACCTGATCAGGAAGTGGTGGACTCTCCACCTTTGTAGCCATTCAAAACCATCCTGGATGCTGTCCTTTGCAAGTTTCCCTAGGTGAATCCACTCTGTAAGATATCCTTTCCAACACCTATCATTCTGTCATTCTGTGATTCTGTAACTGTTTTAAACATATATTTTAACTACCTGTTGATGGAAGACCTGAAAACAAATAGAAGCCTTCTCTTAGCCATTTGACTTATCAATAATACATTCTCATCTCAAAACATGTCAGTGTATTGAAGCATTGTTATGGAATTCCATAAGACGTCGTGACAGTATATAGATAAAATATTTTATTTAGTTGTCGGAAGAGTATGACCAGAGATTCCTAAAACAATATAATTTCCTATTAAAAGATACTGGTTTCCCATCAAAGTCACTGTTACCATTATTTCACAACATATTCTGGGTTTGCTATCCCTGGACTTTTTAGAAACAGAGACCAGAACATGTACATTGTGACAGATTCATCAAATTTCTTATGATTCTTATGAATTTCTCAAGAGATTTTTGTAAATAGTAAAAATTTCAAAGCTTTGACTAGTCACATAGCAAGAATGAAACATCTAGAGAAATAATAATGAAGCAAGACTCAACCCCCATATCTCCACAAATAAAATAGTCTACTTACAAGGAATGAGAGTATCAGAAGGAAAGGATGTAAATGAGCTTACATCACCTTTTTAAACACTTGCATGTATGTTTAATTTCACAAAGAGGAAACATTTGCAGAACAGAAAAACAAACAAACCAAGCCTGAAAAGCAAACACCTAGATTACAGATGTAGTGCCTAAGAGCCATGCATGTACTTTATTTTATACAATAACACAACATTTTGTTGATTCAGTCTTGTTGAGGCAATCTATCTTACAGATGCACTTCTAGTACAATACACTCATATCCAGAAAGATTTTGGCACTGTCTTGTAAATAGGTGGCACTAGCTGACCAAGTACTACCAAGTACTGAAGTTGCATTCCTAAAAAGTTGCCCTTTCTAGCTTTTACTGCCTTTGGGTTGAGATTTGATTGCAATAACAGGAACAACAGCAGATCTTCAAGCTGTGATCATATTTTTCAGCAGTGTGCATCACTTATTAACTTTTATTTGATTTTCCTCTGGCACCCACATGTCCAACAAATGTTATCTTCTTGTTCAGTTTTGTCAAGACCACAAACCTGGGATTATGTGCTGTAGCTGACATTCTCAACAAATAAACAAAACTTTGAATTGCACTATATCTGCACAGGTGCAGTGAGTGTCCTGTCCTGTATTAGAACACCAAGCTGAGAAATTGGAATAACTGTAAAAACTTGTCCTGGTGATTGTGAGCCACTCAAAGGAGAAAAATAAAATCCTAACTGGTGAATTGTAAAAGAATTTCCATTTATGTCACATCTTTAGCTGCATNCTTTTTTTTTTTTTTTTTGAGAACTTTAAAGGTGGGAGTTTGCTAGTTACATTTTGCTTTGGAGGAGAAAAATATGTGCCTATATTTAAGTAATAATATTGGCTTGGGAAGATTTCTTCTTGGATAATATCCAAAATCTATTAATTAACTGCCTTTTCTTTTTCTTATTAGAGTACAAGAATAAAAGATAAGTTGATAACCTGGAGACACAGACATGATTTGCAAATGCAACTAATATTTCATTAACTAATTTTTTTGGACAGATGATATAAATGTAAAATGAACCTCACTTTCAGGGGATAAAAGATTTTCAGATCAAATCACCTACAAATCAAATAATTCTTAGAAACCTTGGCCTTCCAAGTGAATTGAATATATTGAAAGGTATTTTATTGAACTAATTTGGCATGGTCTTCTACTCAGAAAATGCCTCAGAAAGGCTTTGCTTTACTGAATTTTCTTTATAAGAAAATTTATTGCAGGGTTTCTTGCTAGTTTTTCTTTTTAATCTAAAGATGTGTTTAGAACCAGCTCAAAATTAGTATTAATTATTCAGCATGTTTCAATTAAAATATCAAATAATATGATGCAATTATTTGTAGAGAACAGAGTATTTTATTTTAATTGACAAGATGGATCCTCTGTCCAGGTACTGATCCAGAAAAAAACCTTGAACATAAAATTACTTGAGAAAAAAGGATGAAGAAGTACCAAGTGCCATATACTTTCCTCTTTAAGTCATGAAGAAATTAGTTGGTGCCTAGCTTGTAAGAAGAATGGCAATAGTGTGAATTTGAGATTTGAGTTGAAACACATGTGAAATAACATTCTGAATAATGTTACCAAGGGACCCACATGATGCTTTTTTAATAAAAATGATTCATTCCTTAGTAGTTCAAAGTTTGGAACTGGGTATTTTTTTTTCCACATAAATGGTAGACTTCTTGAATTCATGTGCATTATTCTCTTCCTTCCCTCTCTACTTACTCACCCATCTGCCTCCAAAACCATAGTGGAAACTAGTATGCCCTACTGTATGGAAAAAAAATCTAATTCAGCTTTCATTTGCTGTCATGAGCAAAACTTCAGAAATATTACAAAAATATCATTAAGAGCTACGGTAGAACCATATCATCTTTCTCTGAAGAACTCTTCACTTGCTTTCCACATACATTAGAATGACAATGACAAAAAACCTCATGAATTCATCTGTATTCAAAGACTCCATGTCTTCAACCTCAGGTTCAGGTATATTCAAGGAAAGATTCTTATGTTGTATATAAATTTTTGTTTTCTTTCAAATGGGAATATATAGCAAAACAATAGAAAAGAGAAATAATAATATGATGGGGAAAACACAGCTGAAATTTTCTCATTGAAAGCTAAAGATTTAGGTTAAAGAAGTTATTTGTGAACACGTCACATCATTTATATATCTTTGAAGCTATCATTTGTACTATTTCATTGCAATTCCACATACTCTAAGACTGCAATGGTGACTGAAAAACATGATAGAGATTATATTAAAATTGCAATCAATATTTAATAACTGTAGTAGGAGTAGCATCTTACCTAAAACACTTGAATGGAACTTATAAGAATGTCTCACATGTAATATATTGGAATTTATGAGACTTGTTGGGGAAGAAACTCATTGTCTGCAATCATAAATGAGAAACAACTCTCAAGACTGTCCTGAGGAGAATGTATCTGAGCCCCCTAATAAATAAATAAAAACATAACTAGGCAGTGCCTAGAACTTTTTATAAGTTTAAATTCAAGAATATCTGAGCATGGAATGAGGAGATTGAAGACTATCTTTTAAGCCAAAATCTCTTCTAGACACATTAATAGCAAAAGGTTTAGCACCAAGAAGGGTCAAGTATAGTTTTTCACTTGAAGATTTCATGTATTCATTTTCCAGTTGTAGTGAGTGATGTAGACAAACCATGACATTTTCTTAGTACTTCTAGGGCAATTAACAAATCAATGATTTTACCAGAAAGTCTACAAAGCAACCACACATAAGGGAGGCTCTCTGCTCTTAAAAATAGATCTGAAGTACTGTGCTTTCTATGTCCCAGTATAGGGGCAAAGAAAAAAGCAAACCAAGCCTTAGGATTATCAGATGACTATATGTCTCTTTGTTCCTATCTCATCTTTTCTTTTTTTTTTTTTTTTTATCTTTCACTGTTAGAGAAGTGAAAAGAGAAAATTGGAAGAGCAAGTAAGGTATTCTTAGGCACCTCTTGAAAAATATGTCTTTTAAACCTCAGTGATGAAGACATGAGTTGTACATGCAGTTATCAAAGAAAATTTAATTTTTAATTCCATTTTATTTTATGAACCTTTTTATTTATACCAGACAGATTCTAAAACTGCAATCACAGGGCAAATATTAAAGGAGGTTGTGGTGTTTCAGCAGTTATCCGCGCCCCCCCCCGCCACACACACTTAGAAATAACCCAGGTTAGATCTCAGTTGGCTGGAAGTTAAGGAAATGAAGCTTTATATTTACAGCTTTGCATAATATACAAGGAGATATTTATAATATATAACAGATATTTACAGATATATACAGTAAAAAGGGAATACAGAAACACCACACCCCTCCCAGAGATCAGGGTCCCTAAGAGGCGTTTTCCAGCCACCCTACCACCTTCCCCCCTTCCCAATCATATCTCACTATCTGTCTTGTGAACCAGATGAGTGAAGGTAGATTGGCCACGGGGATTAGCAGCAGGAAAGTAGTTAGTAGTTATTCAGATCTAGCTAAGAAGGCAGGGAGAGAGAGAGCTGCAGCAACAGCCACAGGGCAAAGTCATCTGTCTTATCTTTGGTTTCTAACTTTATAAATTTTTCAGTAAATTATGAGTGAAGTAGAATCAAACTTCTTTTCCTTTCTCAGCCTGTAGTCTAATTTCTCATTCAAATCCTCCAATTAGTTCAAATCAGCACAGAGGTAGATCTGTATGATTAGTGCCTATTTAAATTTAAATTTAAATGCTGCATATCAAGCAAAGATTTAAAAATCACCTTATTGTATTTGCTCTTCCACAGCTCCAAACCAAAACACACCTCCAAATCGATAACAACAATAGCAATTCAGTCTTAACTCCTGTAAGGAATGGGTCTTCTCTTAAATTGGATGAGCTGCTCTCGGTATCATAAGGAACTGTGGAAGAGGACTTTGGTGTCAGAGATGGCAAGCTTACTCTATCTTCAGAACTAAAGTACTAGCTTTTATAGCAAAGAAAAATTAAATCAGAAAAGAGGCAAAAAATGTTCATTTTATATTTCTCACAGAAAAATTGCCAACTGTCTCCTGATCAATCATTAAAAGAAAATAAAAGAATATATTAACTTTCATCACTTGCTATGTCTCTGGTGGAATTTCCTAAGTATTTTTCTGAGGTAAGGTAATCTACTTAGAGTGCTGTTCTACCTAATTTAATTAAAATGTGCCATAAATAGCAAATTACTTGCAGTGAAAACTCAATCTAAAGTGAAAAAGTGTAAATGGCATACTTGGTGTCGACATGGAGGCTATAGTTTAAATTTGCATGCTGACACTTCAGTGTTTAGTGCTGTGAGCATGTGAGTATGCTGAATCCATAAGACATATCCATTAGGGAAGGAGTAAAACTGTGCAACAGTGGTAACAAGAAGTCATCAGGGTATGCTGCTCAAGTGAAGCATGGGTACAATTAAAACAAGTAAGGGAGTAGAAAAGATATTGCATTTGAATATATAAATGTTTCAGGCCTACACTCAGTTACAGATGGCAGAGACAGCACAGTAGTATTCCCTGTGCTGAACAGGTCAGAAGAGATGCTTATAAAGTGTAGCTTAGTGACTGACTTGGAACTGCTTAGGCTGTTTTTTCACATGCAGAAAAGGAAACAGCAACCTAATTTCTTGATTTTAACTCCTTACAGGAGGAGGGAGTTCCTCTGCTTTTCTAATAGTGGGAAAAGTAAATACCTACAAAAAACCTCTTTACTTGGAATATTTTTATTCCATCTGAAAACACTTATCTATCATCTGGAAAGGAGACTTGCAGATATTTGTCATTCTGCACTTTGAGGAATTATAAAGCTGTTGGGTTAGAAGGGATCTTAAAGGTCATCTAGTTCCAACCCTCCATAGACAGGGGTATCTTCCACTAGACCAGGTTGTTCAAAGCCCCATCCAACCTGACCTTGAACACTTTCAGGGAGGGGACATCCACAATTTCCCTGGGCAATGTGTTTCTGTGCCACACCACCCTCACAATGAAGAATTTCTTACTTATATCTAATCTAAATCTACCCTCTCTCAGTTTTAAACCACTATCCCTCTTCCTACTACTACATGCCCTTGTAAAAAGTCCTCCTCCAGCTTTCTTGAAAGCCTCTTAAGTACTGGAAACCTTCTATAAAGGCCTCCAACAGGTCCATGTTCTTTTTTTGGCCTCAGAACTGATTGCAGTAGTCTGGAAGAAGTCTCACCAGAGTAGAGTGAAGAGGGAGGATCACAAGCCTTGACTTCCTAGCCACATTTCACTTGATGCATTCCAGGATGCAACAGGATCTCTGGACTCCAAGTACGCACTGCTGTCTCATTCAATTTTTCAGCTACCAACACCCACAACTACTTCTCCACAAAGCTGCTTACAATCCACTCCTTGTCCAGCCTGTATTTGTCCTTAGGATTGTCCCAGTCCCGGTTGTGCAGGACTTTGCGTTTGGCCTTCTTGAACTTCATGGGCCCACTTCTGAAGCCTGTCAAGGTCTCTCTGAATGGCATCTCTTCCTTACAGCATATCAACAACATCACATATCTTGGTGCTGTCTGCAAGCTTGCTGACAATGCACTAGATACCACTGTCCATGTCACAAACAAAAATGTTAAGTAGATCTGGTCTCAGTTTTGACTCCTGAGGAATGTCAGTCATTGATGGTCTCTAATTGACCACTGAATTTTCGACCACAACTCTCTGACTGCAACTCTCCAGGCAATTCCTTCTCCAGCAAGTGGTCCACAGGTCAAATCCACATCTCTCCAATTTGAAGACAAGGATGCAAGAGTTTTAAATACTGTGTACATGTCCAGGTAGATGACAGCAGTTGCTCTTACTTACCCACCAACACTGTAACCTCATCATAGGAGGCTACCACATTTGTAAGGCACAATCTGACCCTAATGAAGCCATAGAATCAGAATAATTGAGGTTGAAAAAGACCTCTGAGATTGTGAAGTTTAACCTAACAGTACATCAGCTAGTTCCCTCAGTATCCTTGGGTGGATCTCATCAGGCTTCATGGACTTGTGCACATTCGGATTCCTTAGGTGTTCACAAACATGGCCTTCAGTTATAGTGGGCAGATCTTCCCTCCCCCAGTTCTTGATTTTGTCCTCTGGAATTTGGACATTGTGGTTGGATCCCTTGCTGATGAAGACTGAGGCAAAGAAGTCATTGAGCACCTCAGCCTTATCCATATCCTTTGTCATGGGTTTTCCATTTCCCTTCTGGAGGGTTCCCACATTCTCCCTAGTCCTTCTTTTCTCACTGATACACCTGAAGAAATTCTTCTTGTTCCCCTTAATGTCCCTAGTCAGATTGAACTCTAGCTGTGCTTTAGCTTTCCTAAACTGATCTTTGGTTGCATGAACAATTTCTTTGTATTCATTCCAGGCTACCTGCCCTTGCTTCCACTCTCTGTAGGCCTTCTTTTCACATCTAAGTGTGTCCAGGAGCTCTCCATTCATCCATTGAGGCCTTCTGGCGTTCTTACCTGCCTTCCTCTTTTTTGGGGTTCATTGCTCTTGGGCCTGGAGGAGGTGATCCTTGAACATTGACCAACTTTCCTGGGCCTTCCTTCCTTCCAGGTTTTTTTCCCATGACCCCTTGCCAAGGAGCTCCCTGAAGAGGTTGAAGCCTGTTCTTCTGAAGTCCAAAGCAGTGAGTTTGCATCCTCTTTGATGCCATGAGTATCTTAAACTCTACCATTTTATGGTCACTGTAGCTAAGGCTACCCTTCAGCTTCACTTCACTCACCAGCCCCTCCCTGTTGGTGAGGGCTAGATCTAGCATAGCTCCTTTTCTCTGCCACTTGGAGAAGGAAGGTATCATCAGTGCACTCCAGGAATCTCTTAAATTGCTGGTTTTCTGTTGTGTTGTCCTTCCAACAGATATCAGGGTTGTTGAAGTCCCCCCGATGACCAGGGCCTCTAAATGTGAAGCTTCTCCTATTTGTTTGTAAAGGGCCTCATCTGTTTTGCCTTTCTGATCAGGAGGTATGTAGCAGACTCCTACTATGATGTCCCCTTCTCGTGCCTTCCCTTTAGCCTTTACTTTTAACCTCTGGTTTTTCATTGTGCATTCCCAGATGAAGCTCCATGGACTCTAGTTTATCACTGATGTAGAGGGCAACAAGCCCTCCCCTTCTCCCCTGCCTGTCCTTGCTGAAGAGTCTATAACCATCTTTCCCTACTCTCTAATCATGAGATCCATCTCACCATGTCTCAGTGATGCCAATGACATCATAACCTTGTAGACTTGCACATGTTTGCAATTCTCCCTGTTTGTTTCCCATGCTCCCTGTGTTACTGTAGAGGCATTTCAGTTGTGCCTCTATTGAAGCTTATTGACTGATTTTCCCTCACCTTGTTCTTTGAGCACTCTTCTCAGTCTGTACTTCAACCCTAGGGTCACATCCCACCTGTCCATGCTCAAAGACCTCTTGTAGCTATCAACCTATCTCTACCCCTCACATCATCGCTACCATGTGGATTACCATGTGATGTCTCCTTGTTGGTAGCTACTACCTGAAGGGGATCTTTCTTGTGTTTGCAAGACTTTGAATTATTTTGTCCCCAGCATGCTTCTGGGCAGCAGGTTGAGAGCCTTTATTAATCTCCCATTGCTCCCACACTGGTGTGTCCTCCTGCAGTTTGCCACATGGAAGCCTGATGACATTATCCCCCTCTCCCTTCACATCTGGTTTAAAGCCCTGATAGTTAGCCCTGCAATTTCCTCTGCAAAACCCTCTTCCCCCTTTGAAAGCAGTGTCTCCTCTTTAGTGTCAACAACTCTGGTGCTGTATAGGTCATACCATTGTCAAAATACCCATATTTATGGTGGTGACACCATCCATGCACACGTATTAAAAGACTGTATTCAGCTGCTTAATCCAATGTCTCTGCCATCATTTGGAATAATGATCTATGTCCCTGAACATTGTACCACTTGTCCCAAGGCCCTGAAGTCTTTTTTGATTGTTCTGGGAGTACCAGTCATTATTTCTTCTCCTTCTACATGGAAGGTCAAAAACGGATAGTATTCCAAAGAGTGCACCAGGCTAGGAATTTTCCTAGCAACATCCCTAACCTGGGATTCAGGTAGGCAGGACATCTTCCTGTAAGAGGGGTTTGCCGGACATACTGGTCCCTCTATTCCTCTCAGAAGTGAATGCCCTACAATTATCACTCTCCTTTTTTCCTCTGTTGCAGTACTCCTAATTCTTCTGGCTAGTTGACATGCTCTGGGCAACTGAGCAGATGGACTTTTCCCTCCATCCTCCTCTGCCTGATGCTCAGTTTCTAGTGCCCCATATCTGTTGTGCAAGGGCAGCTGGTAAGACTGAGAAGATCAGAAGGGGGCTCTCCTGCTTCTGTTGAAGAGTGCTTGCCTCCATTCCACCTCATCTCCTAGGTCACCTTCTTTACCCGTTTTATCTGGGTAGCAAGAGGAAACAGAATGCTCTACTTCTTGTGCAGCCCTCATCTGTTGCCCCTTCCTTGGGGATGGTATAGCCTGGCTCCACCAGTCAATTTCCCTTTCACAAGCCTCTCAACTTCCTGCTTTAGCCCAGCCACCATAGGGAGCAGATCAGTCACCTGATCACACCTCACACAGGTTTCATACCCACCACTCTCCATTTCAAGTGCCAGGCTCTGGCATTCTCTGCAGCCAGGAGTCTGCACACCCACATATTTGCATGAGACACCAGTCTGGGTGTCCACAGTTTTCTTAGCCACAGCATTTGCCCAGGCTGCAACCATGGCTACTACTTTGGTGTATGTTTTTTTTTCTTGATGGTTTTGTTTATTGGTTGGTTGGTTGTGGGGTTTTGGTTGTTGCTGTTTTTTGTTTGGTTGGATTTTGGTTTGGATTTTGGTTTGTTTTGTTTTGTTGGTTTTTTTTTAGTTAATTCTCCCAGTGCATGCTGCTTGCTGGGATCTGGTGAGACGTGAGACAGCTGGCTGCCTCTCCAAATGGCAGTCTAGTGCTGGCTCGCCCATGTTTGTATCTCTCATGGTAGCCATGGCAATGCCCCCAGATGTGTCAGTCCCTTCGCCTGCGTGAGACAGCCAACTTCGAAGCCCCTCCTCTCCTTTCTCTTGTGCCTCCGCTTCAACAAGTGTCCTTTTCACCTGAAAAGCAATACTATTAATTGCCAGAGCTGGTCTCAGTGCTGGAGCTGGTTCCAGTGCCACTGCCTCTCCAAATAACCCATCATCCTCACCGTTGTCCAGCTCCCCTTGCAGAACACTGTAACTGTCTTTGTCTCCATCATCATTCTTCTGGCTGTCAAGTCTCAAAGCCGCATACCTATTGTACAATGGCAACTGGGTACGTGAGGGGAGATGAGAAGGTTGTCACTTACCTCTCAAATGAGGGACCTCTCTCCATTCCCCCCTGTAATTTATGTCCCCTCCTTCTGTCTGGTGACAACAAGAGAGGGGGTCCTCCACTATTTGTAGAGCCTCTTCCTGCTGCCTTGGCCTCAGAGTGTGGGTTCCATCAATCTATCTCACTTTCACACTGTCTGATTGTTCTCAGTCTCTACCTCCTCTCTCAGTTCAACCACCTGTGTGAGCAGGTCATTTATTTGATCACACCATGCACAAGTAGTGTCTCCTACTCCTTCTAGCTCAAGCGCCAGGCTCAGGCATTCATGGCAGCCAGAGACCTGCACAGCCACGTATTTGTGTGGGATCCGGTCTGGGTTCCCATATTGTTTCATCCTGTGCCTCTTGGCTGTGTTGTGACCACGATTCCTCTCTGTCTGGGAGGGAACCAACCACTGCTTACTGCCTCCAGCTCACTCCGGCAGATAGGTGTTCCTCCCCTCCCCCTGAGGGCTGGTCACCCTAAATGCATGAACTCACCTAGTGCAGTGGCAGCGGCTCAGCGCCCTGCCCAACAAGTAGCAAACAGCTGCAGCATCCCTCAGACCACACGCAACCACTGTTTACCCCTCAGAATTTTTTCTTTCTCTTTTCCTAGTTGTTTGGGGGTTTTTTTTGTGTGTGGTTGTTTGGGGTTTTTTAAAATATATAATTCTCCCGGCGCACGCTGCTCGCTGGGATCCAGTGAGATAACTCCAGTGCTGCCTCTCCGGCGGACGATCTCGTGCTGCCCTGGTACCTCATGCAGTAACTACAGCAATGTCCCCAGTAGCCTCAGTCCCCAGCACCGGCATGTGAGGGAGCCGATCCTGCTGCCTCGCCTCGCGTTCTCCAGGTGCCTCCGCTTCCAAAAGTGCCCTGGTCAAAAGCAGACCAAGTTAATCGCCGCTCTGCCAGAGCTAGTGTCAATGCCGGAGCTGATCCCGGGGCCTCATGCCTCTTTATGTCGGCTGTCATCAAACACATCCTTTTCCATGTGCCCTAGCATAGTTTCTAGGATCTAGAAGTTTGTGGTCTCCCCAGGAACAGAGCTCCCCAGATCTTCCTCTTTCTTTGCCTTTTTAAAAAAATGAAAGTTATGTTTCCCTGTAGTAAATCCCCGATTATTGAGGGGCCATTGCGTCATGAATTCCAGAAATGCAGAGAGTAGAGAATCTCAGAAGTTCCTTATTACTTTGTTGCAGAATCTCCAGCATTACAGAGTGTCTGTGACAGAAGCTGTCCTCCTCAAAGAAGTAGTCCCAGAAGCCCTTAACAGAAGAAGTAGCTAACAAAGTCCCTAAGAATGCCCCCAAACTCCCCCTCTTCCCCCTCCCCCTGCCCCCCAATCCCATTCATTGCTCTGAGTAACTGTTTAAATACTCTTCCTTATCTTTTTCACTAATTCATCTAACCAATAAAGTGCAGCTCTAATTATAAGTTGGATGCATCCTCAATAAAAGATACCAGCATGTCAGGAGGCTGGCAAGCTTTTTTGTTTTGTTCTTTGCAACATTGGATTCATTGGCTAGAGAATATTTTACACTGTACACATGCCTGAAGCCCTTGTTTGCAGAATGGCAGCTGCAACGTTTCCCCTTTTCTGGTCAGAGGGAACTTCACTATACTTCCACAACCCCTCAAACATAATAGTGGCTTAGTAATTCTTAGTGATTCTTCATCCTTCCAGTCCCTGCTTTTGCTTTCTGTGTCTTGGGTGGTGTAGCTAGAAGAAATGTCAGTAAAGACTGAGGCAAAAATATCACTGAATATCTACCTCATCCTTGCGCATAGCCTGGGTTTACCCATGTCTTTCCTTCTGGAGAGGGCTCGGAATTTTCCTGTTTTTTCTTTTATCACCAGCATACCTATAGAAGCTTTTCTAATTGTCCTTGAGGTGTCTGGCCAGATTTAATTTTATTAGGGCTTTGGATTTCCTAACTCAACCCCCAGATAATCTATCTATGTGTGACAATCACTCTGTGAACACTATTTAATTTCATCCAGACAAACACTGATCTACCAGGACTTTTGAATTTTTGCTTCTACAACTTCGTGCTTTGGTGCTACAAACATTGCTTCTTTCTTTCTTTGAGTTTTTTTTTTGTTTTTTTTTTTTTGGTAGCAGCATGTGCTTCCTGGGCACAAGTGTCTGAGAGGGAAAAAATAATTATTTTTAATCCATGCCTATTTCTGCATTGTCAACCCAAAGGCGGTATGACCTTACATTCTAAAAGCTGCCTTTCACTCTGCATGTAAGCTAGTAACTTCTAAGCAAGAGAGTTATATTTTGTGCATCTATTAAGCTCCCTGTGTGTTGATATAGACATTGTTCAGGCAAAACAAATGAGTGTGACATCTCTAAAGAGTTTATTTTGTATCTGCCACAGAAAGAATAATAGCTCTTATTGTTCAGTCAAGAAAAGACATCAGGCTTCATCTTGAAATGTAGCACTGCTTCTTTGTCAAGACTATACATCCATTTGTCTCTTGACTCTGCAAATGTTACATGAGATCACCTTGGGTGGCTGCTAGGTGGAATGACACCTACTGAATCAGGACAAATGGCAATTGTTCTTATAATGGAAATCTGAAATGTCAAGCAGTATTTTTCCATAGTTTCAGTACGCTGAAGTCCTGTTTTTTTCAGATTCAGCATCTAGTCAGACAGTCCAGGCCAATCTGCTTCTATTTAGTTTAGCAAATGATTAAAGCCCCAATCCATGTTTCCAGACTATCATTTTCTTGACATATCTTCCAGTTTGGACTTTCACAAGGAGAGTGATCTTGACAAAATATTTGGTCAGTCAGTCATGCACTGTATGTGATTATAGGAAGCTATTCCTCATAAATGTATTTTCTCTATTTGGCAATTTCAGTTCCTCAATTTTTTAACAGAAATCTCTTCACTGTTCTCAAAAGGAGTGGCTGAGGTCCAATGAAGTTTTCTGGTTCATACACAGGAAGTTGGATGAGACCTTAATTTTCACAGCTGCCTATGTTTTATTAGCTATAGTTTAAGTCTTATATAGAAGTTTGACTAAATAAAATATCCTTTACCTGTATTTGATGTATTATATATATGATTTACCTGTAATTATTAAAAAATAGAACAGTTTTTACAGGTTTATCTTGAAACAAGAAAAAAAAAATCAGTTCCTATTCCTTCAGATAAAACACACAATAGTCTTTTGGAAATGTACCAGAAACTGCAGTGACTTTTCCTTCAATGATTGTCCTAACTTATGCTTGAGAGAGTTGTTCACTGACTGTGAATCTCAGTGAATTCTCATCTCTGTGAATCCCTAGGTATTTGCTGCCATGTAAAACAGTGTTGGTAATAGAAACTGAGTGTGCCTACATCTGTCTAGTCTTTACACCAGTGAATACAGAGTTCTCCCAAGAGACAAGGGGGATTTACTGAGATTTACTGCGCTGCACGGTGTATTGAGTAGGATTGAACTTTGTTGTGTTTTAAAATAAAGTCTGATTGTTTTGTAGTTTTTCAGGAAAAAATATCAGTTTTATGAGCCCTAAAGGGTTCAGACCTCTGCCTACAAAAGAGGCTTTACTCATTATATCTACTAGCAAGCAACTGAACTTAGATGGACCCCTATATCTGCAGCATTTCTAGGATACTTGAAGTTGAACCATCATGCAAGTACAGGCACTTAACCAAAGAGGTTTACTCAAGGAACTTGATGGACAGATACCCACAATGATTTACAGGTATATAAGTCAGCAAGCAAATGAATAATTCTGGAAATCTTGTTTTCTGTGTATACCAGCCATATTCAGCCTCAATTCACCTAAAACCATTGCCAGGAGTTTCTTATAATAATTCAGATATTAATTAAATTCTCCAGATACATTTTTAATTATGTAGTATTTTCTGTTAACATTATGCCTAATAGAAGAGAGAACAACAGACCCACTGATGTAGAAGTATTACAGCTCTGTATTCTCTTAGCCACTGGGAATCTTTGCTTTTAGAAATTGTCTTGGTAAGAGCAGTGCCAGAACTAGCCTAAAAGGTATACTATATCTATGAAATCACATTTAAAACCTCAACAGCAGGAAGCAGTGTGTCTGTACCAGGACTAACAGTTTCTTTCTCGTATTCACATTTCATTTCATGGTCCATCTACTTTTTCCATGAAAAAAAAATATTAAAAATGTTAATGCACTCATTAAGTTTCCTTAGGTCTTTCATCCATGCATGACTAGCAACTGGTCAGTCAATACCAAAATTTCCTCTTAAAAAGTCACCAAACTCAAGAATCATGCTGTTGCTATTACTTTGTCAAGTTTAAGGAAAGGTATGTTTACACTTATTCCAAATTTCTACATTTCATTTGACATCATGCACAAGGATCTAGAAATAAAATTTTGTGGCATAGAAGGTATGTCTAATTTATCAAATAAAATTAAATACCCAGTGAGAAGTGGTAAATTTAAATGGTATCAAATGGTATTGAACCTGATTAGAAGGACTGCATTTGTTGACATTCTGTACACCTTTGTCTCAGCAGTACAACAGGCTGCACTATGACAATTCTAACTTTTATACAGGATTTTATATTCCTTCTATTGACTGAATACTTCTAGAGATTACAGAACCACATAATGCAAGGGGTTGGAAGGGACCGCTAGAGATCATCTAGTTCAACCCCCCAACCAAAGCAGGACCACATAGGGTACGCTGCATAAGAGCACAGCTGGTCAGGTTTTGAAAGTCTCCAGAGAAAGAAATTCCATAACCTCTCTAAGCAGCCTGTTCCACTGCTCTATAACCCACATCATAAAGAAGTTTGTTCTCATGTTGGGGTGAAAGCTCCTGTATTAGCAGATGAACCTACTATTTTTTTGCCAGGTGCACAAAGAAACCTAGGAATGTTTTTACACTTTCAAAAAACCTTAAAATAGAATTCTGTGTGATATATTTTTTCATATACTTAGAAATAAGTATTTATTCTACTTGAGGATCAAAGGCTTCTTTTAAAATTACAACTAGTATAGGGCTTTTTCAAATATATCAGAAGTAAAAGGAATCATAGAATCATAGAACACTTTAGGTTGGAAGGGACCTCAAAGATCATCCAGTTACAATCCCTTGCCATAGGCAAGGACACCTCCCACTAGAACAGGTCCCTCAAGGCCTCACCTAACCTAGCCTTGAAAGCCTCCAGGGATGGATCATCCACTGGGCAACCTTTTCCAGTGTCTCACCACCCTCACTGCAAAGACCTTCTCCCTAACATCTAGTCAAAATCTCTCCTCTTCCAGTTTAACCCCATTACATCTCATCCTGTCATTACAAGACCTTGTAAACAGTGCCTCACTAGCCTTCCTATAGGCCCCCTTCAGATGCTGGAAGGTCACTACAAGGTGTCCTTGAAGCCTTCCTTCTCCAGACTGAAGAGCCCCAACTCTCTCAGCCTGTCCGCATAGCAGAGATGCTCCAACCCTCTGATCAACCTCATGGCCCTCCTCTGGACTTGTTCCAACAGTTCCACATCCTTCTTGTGTTGGTGGCTCCAGAACTGCACACAGTACTCCAGGTGGAGTCCGACAAGAGCAGAGTAAAGGGGGAGAATCACCTGCCCTGTCCTGCCTGCAATGATTTTCTTAATGAAACCCAGAACACAGTTGCTGTCTGGGCCACATGTGCACACTGTTAGCTCATGTTGAGCTTTTCATCAACCCAGATCTCCAGGTCCTTTTCCTCAGGGCTTCTCTCTAGCCATTTGCCACCCAGCCTGGATTTATGCTTGAGATTGCACTGACCCAGGTGCTGGACCTTACACCTGGCCATGTTGAATTTCATGAGGCTGGCCTGGGCCCACCTGTCCAGCCTGTCCAGGTCCCTCTGAATGGCATCCCTTCCCTTTAGCAAGTTGACTGTGCCAGACAGCTTGGTGTCATCTGCAAACTTGCTGAGAGTGCACTCAGTTCCTCTGTCCATATTGCTGACAAAGATGTTAAATGGCACTGGTGTCACCACTGACCCCTGAGGGATGCTACTTGTCATTGGTCTCCAGGTGGACATTGTGCTGTTGATCACAACTCTGTGTGCAACCATCCAGCTAATTCCTTATCCAGTGAGTGGTCCACCCGCCAAGTCCATAATTTTCCAATTTGTTGACCAGAAGGAACAGGGAAAGATTGGGCCCACTGCTGAATGAGGTGGTAGCCCTGCTAACTGAGGATGCGGAGTAGACAGAGTAGCTAAATACCTTCTTTTAATGTCTTTACTACTGTGAACTCCAAACCCTACATGAAGCAGAGAAAGCCTATGGGAGACAAAACTCTCCAGTAGTCAATGAAGTCAGGAATCAGTTACAGAAATTAGTTATACACCCAAGTGTGTTGGGATAACTGTCTCATGTCATTCTGCCACTCTCAAACACTTTTGTAAAATCATGGCAAACAAGAAAGGTGCCTGAGGACTGGAGAAGAGCTAGTGTCATTCCAATCTGCAAAAAGGGGAAGAGATTCCAAGAAACTATAAACTTTTCTAACTTAGAGTATCTTTGCAGTTAATAGCAAATACTTTTATACTATCCACTAACTTTGATATTGCTCCTATTGTTATACTAACTACTGTCTTCAATTAATCCAATTCATTATCTCCACTAAGTCTTACATCAGTAAGGCCATTAAGAATGTACCTTAAGCTAAAAATGTTGGATAATAGGCAAATGATCAATAACACTGTTAAACAAAGTCTTTTCGTTGTTCTTATGAGTGCTAATATAGAACTTTTCCTCTTACTCCATTGTTCTCATTTGCAAGATTTTAATCTAAATGTCAGCTTGAAGAAATATATGCTTTTCTTTGAGAGACCATGTACTGGATTACTGCAGGTAATTTTCCTTGTAAAAATAATGTCCTAAGTGAGAGATCATAACAATAATATCATGGTTCACTTTTTTTTTTTTTTTTTTTTCTCTAGATGTGTCTTACTGGCTGGCAACCAGTAAGTATTCCTTCAAAATGGAACAGAATTTAAAAAGCTGATTATGTGTTTTGAAAACTCAGTAACATAAAAATGAAAAAAAAAATTCTCTGTGGGTAGTGCATGGTAGACGAGAAAAAATTACTCCTGTTGCTACCTACAAGGAAAAAATACTTTTGCTAGTGCTTGTAAGAGCAGAATCCACACATTGCTTTTTCTCCTGTGGACATGAAAAAAAGTCTGGCCTCCCTGGCACTTAAAAGGAAATAAAACATGACTGAACACATAGGCAATGCATATAGTGTCATGTTTTGACATTAGACTCCATACCTCAGACTCTAGCACTTGTCAAAGTGGATACAATGCACACAGATTCACAGTCTTCCCTGCAAAGTTATATTATTTTATCACCTGAATACAATATTGAAAAGGGATTGTTTTCAATGAGTACAAATAGCTATTTACATGCAGTCAGAAATATTTAAATTATTATTTTCAATTATTCCATCAGAAGTCCAGTATCCAAATTCAAAGATCAGCTGCTGCTGGACCCAAAGTATGCAATTTCCATTCCAAAATCCACACCCAGGAGACACAGAGGTATTTTATCACTTCAATTTGTATTTCTGCTAAGTAAATTATAGCAAGAGTGAAGAAAGCAATCTCACTTAAACTGGAAAGAAGGAGTCTGTCCTGGTTTGAGAAGTTAGCTCTGGACAGAATGTAGAATTTACTCCAAGGGAGTGAATAAAAACACTCACACAGAATTGGAAGTTAAATAGAAATAGTATTTACCAAAGTAAGCAAAGTAGGAAAGGTATTAGGACAAAAAGGAGATATATATACACAAAAGAGAGAATTAACAATAGCCTAACACAACCACCCCGTGGATGAAGACCTCAAGCACAGTCCTCACTATGCATCAAAAATAAATTTCCCACCAGCCAGGCCTCACTCCCATGCAGCAGAAGGCAAAAGCAGCAGCTAACAACCAAGACACTCAGGAGCAGCTAAGAGCCAAGCCAAGAGGGAGCTGACCAGAAGGCCGGCATCTTGTATAGCGATAATACAGGATATGGAATGGAATGAACATGTTACAATATCCTGTGCCTTTCCCTTATGACTTTCTAGTCCCTTGGAGGAGTTTCTTCTCTATGATTTTACACAAATTATGATAGAGTCAAATTTGGCAGATAATTAGGGTAATCCTGCTCCATTTCAATTACTTAAAGATTATTCATGTTTGCATTTTTGTTTCATGTTATTATGCATAACTCCTTGCCTTGTTTTTGCTTTCCTACCTCTGCACACTTTTTTTTTTTTTTTTTTAAGCTCTAGCAGAATGGAAGCTCTCAGGGCTGATAGAAGCAATCTGTCAATGCTGTTCTGCTTTTAAAACTCTTTAATCCCTCTATGAAATTTTCCTAAGAAAGATTTACATGATAAAGTCAGCAGCAATTAGCTTCCAAAGTGTCCAGTTATTGAAGTGGTCCATATTGTGCTTATCCTGCTAAAATCGATTACGTGCATCTTACTGGAAAATCTTTGAGTCTCAAAGACTCAAGTGTTTAAAGCATAAATTGTTCTGAGGCAAGATGTTTCTCTTTTGTAAGTAGAAAGAATCAGGAAGAATTTTCTCATTAAAAACAAGGAAATCTATTTTCTTGTTAGACATTTTCCTGAATTCCAACTTTTTTTTTTTTTTTTTGCTGCTGAGAGATTCTAATGTTTCAGTAAATCTTTACATGATTAATGATCTTTACATGATGTGAGCAAAAGAGAATAATATGTAGTTTTATTTATAAACCTTATCTTCATTTTGTAAGGTAGCTATTTGTAAAAACATGAATGTGCATATACTGTTATATGAAAGGCCTTGCAAGAATTTGAGACTTAAAAATACACACAGGAACAAGACTGCAAATAAAAACTTTCCATTCAAACACTTGTTCAGATGCTCAAAATAAAATTGAAATGCTATACATTTAATAGCTCCTACTTGTGCTCATATCAGAAGAAATGCTTTGGTAGGAACTGAAGCTGAAAAAGTCTCACCCACTGTGATTCCCATGAGATCACACACATGCAATCAGAAAAATGCAGAAGTATTTCTGGGTAAATTATACATGAATCTGAATAAGCAATTAATGCCTTGATTTGATTTTCTCAGTTTAGGGATCAAAAATATAGAGACACAATTTACAACATGGGAAAATCACTTCTGTGTTATTGGAGAGGGAGAGACAAGGTGAAAAAAGAGATGTAGGAGAATGTAATCCTCTACACTAATTCTTTTGGAGAAGTGTCTTTTCCAAATTCGTTATCTAACATGGAAAACAATTTTTAAAAAGGCTGAAGATGGGTAGCCAACCTATTAAACCTTGTTTTCTTTGAGACATTTAAAAGAACACTCAAATAAGGGTATGCAAATCCTTTCTTCTGCTGACTTGTCTCATATGTGATCCTGAGGGGGTTCAGAATACACAGTTGACACTTCTTAATTTAGTCTTCACAGTCCTGATATATACACAAGACTTTGAACATCAAGATTTCCAGACTTATTCCTAGGCCAATTTACAGCCGTCTAGGGTACAGAATAAAAATAACAAACAAAACCAGCAAACCAACCAAACAAACAGAAAATTACCTTTGAAAAGAGAACCATCAACCAGATTATTCAGATAAATGACAAATATTTTGACCCAGTTCCAGCAGAAAGCTACAGCTAATTTTTACACTTTTGGCTACAGATAACACAGTGGAAAACTTGAATTATTTTCATGTCACATTAATTACCACATGGCTTGCCAAAGCATCCAAAACTCTCATATTTTATTGCTAGTAGTACATAAGTGCTAACAAGCAGCAAAATAGCATGTAGGACAGACTAATATCTCATGATTCATTCTTGTCCAGTATGGAATCCCAGTGAAATGTGAGGCATAGTTATCAAAAGATTTTTTAAAATCTATTTTCCCACAAAATTCCATTAACATAAATGAGAAAATATTTCCAAGACCTGCTCCATTCTATAGTAATAAGAAGTAAAACAAACTAATAAAAAAAGTAACAGATTAACAGGTTTATGTAACTGTCCTTTTTGTACCACATCCTTAATGGCCTATTTAATTCCTTGCATGTTGTGAAATGTTGGTAACACCTTCCTAGTTAAGTATTCATTAAAGAAAAGAGAAAACACATCCAATTAATATTTTAATTTAAAGCTAAATCCAAAGATGACATCAGGAAAAGTATTTTGGTATTACATGAAGCTTACCTTCTCCAGCTTGGGTTATCAAGCATTGGAACAGGCAGCCCAGAAAAATGAGTCACCATCCCAGGAGGTATTTAAAAGACATAGTGCTTAGGGGTATGGTTTAGTGGTGGACTTAGCAATGATAGGTTTGCAGTTGGACTCTGTGATCTCAAAGGTCTTTTCCAACCTAAATGTCTCTATGATTCCTTTTCAGATTTATGATTTCCATTTTCAGTGGGGCAGTAATAACTCAGTCATGTTACATCTTTTTTTGCTTAAATACATCTGCTTTTCTCTCTTTTTTAATGCAGTATCCACCCTTTTTCTTTTAATAATCTGTGAATTAGGTAAAACATTAAAAAAACCCTTGGCTTTGATTTAAGAGCTGCAAAATTAGTAAACCAGAGAATTTTCAAAAGTTAAAAACTTTAAAGCATCATTAACCAGTTCCAACTTTGGATTTAATACTTAAACTTCCCTTGGGAGTAACTGAGGCAGAAAGATGAGGTTTTTTTACCATCTGCAGATTTCTCCATTATATTCTTAGTAGTCATGTCATTCAATTTTCATCACATACATTGACTTTTATTCCAATGTATCCCCTCAATTTTATCGATACTCTGCGGGGAAAATAAGAGTTCGCTTCCAGTCATGATCATAGTTTGTTTTTATGTCTCACAGATAAAAGATATGACCTTTTATCAAATTGTGATTTTGTTGTGTGCTTATTAATTCTGTATAAAATTTCTGGTTTCTGCATTAATAATCATATACACGAATTGTTCATTTGTTCTCCAGTTTGAACCTCTGAACTTGGTCATACTAAAATCATGCTTCCTCCACTAAAGTTGTACAGTTACTTGTACGTTAAGATTTCCTGTTCACCTGCATATTAATCTGTGTTTGAAGTTCAGCTGCATTTGTTGATGTATCATTCAAATCACAGTTTCCTGTATATGTAAAAAAATTGTGTTTTCTGATGACTGTGTAAGTTTGAAGACTTTCTGTAAGTATTATAGCATCTTATCCAGTGGGATTGCTTTACATAAATGGGAAACAAATGGCTGGTGCAATGCTGATCTTCACATGAAATAAATTGTTCTATATTCCCTGTCCAGAGCTGATGACCCTGGAGTCACTCTCAGAATGTTTTTGTAAAGTACAGACAGGAAAAGAGATTAAAACATGTATCATTATATTTTTATTTAGGTAGTAGCTGAACTGTGTAGTAATCAGGATTTCCTCATGTGAGAAACTATTATTTTAGTTTAATCCTACAGCAATTTATGAAGAATGGAATATCCAAAAGAATATGTTTTGGGCCACTTCGGGTTTTTATTTTGACAGTCATATTAGAGACTGTATTACAAAACAAGAAAGTTGTTTTGAAAATAATATTAAAGGTGCTCGTAGCAATTTTCTTTAAAACACAGGAAAATAAGATTTTGCAAAACTCATATATTCCCATGATAGGTATGACTTTTCTGAAATCAATACCTTCATGTGGAAAATCATGTCCCAGAGAACTAACTAATTTTCCATGTTATTTTTCTTTCCACACACCACAAACTGCAATGGGACCTTGTAACCTCTAGATAATTTAGAGAATAAATTCTGAATAAGTCTCTGTAGAACTTACTTTCTGCAATTAAACATTCTTGATGCATTAATTCCATCCTATAGGACAGAAATATGACAAAGCTGTTTTAAATCCCAGATTTTTAAAAATAATAATCATCATAGCAGTCACAATTTATATTTTATTCTGACATGCTCAGCATTTTTCAATAAGCTACTAATAATGTGATATTATAGTTTTGCAAAAAAAAGTTTTTGGTTTGTATATCGTAATTATCGTTATCTCAAAAGACAGAATAGATCTTAGCATCAGGAGTGGATGACATTAATCCATGCATTCTGGAAAAAATCCAAAGTGGCACTGGAGATTGGTTGCACATGTTCAAGACACCAAAGATCTGTTAGACTGACTTCATACTTGACTTACCATATATGGGAACTATATGGGATATGAGGAAATACTATAAGATCTCTATAGAGTTAATTTTGTAGGGTATCCTGGAGATTGCAAAATGGTGAACCTGACTTCCATCTCTTGTAAGATAGTTTGTAAGTAGGAATATGATCACTGAGGCCATAGAGATAGCTCATTGGAAAATGAGGAGTCTGGCTTTTGTAATGGAAATACTCACTAGCTTGCTGGCATCAAGATGTTAATAACCAGGTTGATAATAAGCATCATATAGGCATAATATATTTGGATTTTCAAAAGCCCTTGACAGAGTTCTAGACTAGGAATCATCAAGAAACTGACCTACCACAAACTGCAGAAATGTTGCTTGTTTTGTTGTACATGTATTTCCCTTTTTATAGACAAAAAATTCCTTAAAGAATAGGACAAAAATTCTTAAAGATTGAATAGTAAAATTGGGACCAGTAAGATGCTGAGTTACCACTGGATTAATTTTGGACTTAATTTTATTCCATACTTTAAAAATTACATTGAAGTAAGCAATGTAATTGCCATGTCTACAGGTGATTAAGCTGTTCCAGGTAGTCAAATGTCAAACTGATAGTGACAAATGGCAGAAAGATCTCATAGAATGGAGCAGATGTTGGCAATTGAGCTACAATGTAGATTAATGTGAAGCAACATCTGTATCAAAAATAACTCCATGTCTATGTGATACTGAACTCAGAACTGGAAGTCTCTGTTCTGGAAAGGGATCTGTCAGTTTTCCAAAGTAATCTGCTCAGTGTTCAGTGGCAGCTAAAGGAAGAAACAGAATATTGTGTATCATTAAGGATATTGAAAATAAGATGGATGATATAATTTTGCTTCTATAAAAAGCCTAGGTACATTGACTTCTTTAACACCGCATAGAGTTCTGGATTTCATCTAAAATGTTCTAATTCTTGTTCAGGGAAAGCAAAGCAATGATATTAAGCAAAGGTACTGATCACCAAATAAGTCCTACCCATATATCTTCATGTGGGGACACAGAAGACATATGGCAATCTGATTACAAATTTACCTTCTTACTGGTTTTGGCAATAAAAAAACAAACAAACAAAAAAAAGAAACCCCACCCAAACCCCACACAATTATGCAAAATTTTTCTTGCAGAAAAAAAAAAATATTTGATCTCATGAGAAAAATAAGTGATTTTAAAGGCCTTTCTTACCTCTGAAATAATATTTCTAGTCTAATGAGCAGGTCAAGGGAATATAGATGTGCATAGCTATGAAAGTCAAGTGGAATTGCTTCTTTCCTTTTTTCCCTCAGTGACTGTCAACCATTGATTAATAATTTGTGACATATTTTCTTGACTTTCTGCTTTGATTAACTTGTTTTATTGTAGTCTAAGAGATTTTGGGAACAATTGCATATGAACCAGATGATGTGTTTGTAATTTTCATGCTCTGGTCTTGTATAATGTTTTAATTATGATTTATTCTAATTAAATCAGAAGACATAAAACTATACTTCAAAGGAATCCCAGTCAGCAGACTGACAGTTGTAAGTAATTTTTGGAATTATATTAAGGTCTAAATGCTACCATAAAAATTCAAACCAAATTATTTTGGAAGAACTGTAATCTTCTGTGCTGGTTTGAGGCTAATTGGAATATTTTAATGAAACAAATTAGATTATAGGCTGTGAAAAGAAAACAACGGTGATGTCTCCTTCACTCATGTTTTCTGAGATGTATGAAAGCAAGGACATAAACGTAGACAAGACAGTGTGAATCTGTCTGTTGAGTCTGTTGGTGCCTGCCTCTCTCCCTGGCTTCTGCTTGGATTTGTTTAACCTAACTAATCAATTCTGCTTCTAACTCCCCCACTGATCTTTCCAATTCACATTGCACATAAGGCAGATTCTGGGATAAGGTTGTGGGGGAGTGTAGAGAAGGTGGAAGGGTGGTTGGGAAACCCTCTTGGGGACTCTGATTTCTGGAAGGGGTATTGTGTTTTTGTATTGCTTTTAACTTGGATATTTCTGTGTATATAGCTGTAAATATGTGTAATATATTGTAAATATCTGCTTGTAAATTGTGCTAAGCTGTGAATATAAAGCTTCATTCCTTAGCATCCAGTTGGCTGAGTCTAGTCTGGGTGAATTCAAAAGTGTGTGTGTGGAGGGGTGGGTAACTCGCAAACCATCACACCTTTGTGTTCATCATTCTGAAATTCTCAAAATCTTGACTTCATCTGAATGAAGCAGTAGAGTTAGAAAAAACCCATACCACATTTTTTAAAATACTATGAATTCCATTTATTAGCTACAGTATAACTACTCCAGACACAAAACTGTCACATGGAAAGCAAAGCAAACTGTTACATTTTCCATTTGCTTTAATTTCAGATTTTATATAAAATGGTTCAGAGGTGAGTTTTATCACACTAGTTTACCAGTTCACTAACCCACTACTATCCTAAGTTTTATAACATTTTTTTTAAAACCAGGCATTCACCCAAATTATTTTGGAGGACTTTTTCCCTCTATTATATCAGAACTGAAGATCAGTGAACTCAAGCAGCCCATGGAACACTGCTCTTGCCTGAAAGAAATCCTATCTGAATCTTAATCAGTAGTGTTAATTACACAGATAGGCAGATTGTTCAGTCTTTTGTTTTAGTCCATTAAATTCTGAATGTGTAAAGATGTTATTTCAGTGCTCTGTAGCCCTCAGATAAACTGCTTATTCCAATCACTTCAATATGTTTGTGGGGAAATAGTGGAGTAAATTACAAACATTTTTTTTCTTTTTTCTTGTATGAATATGCCTTTTTGAAGATTTTTTCCCTGATTTACAAAGTTTATAAATGTTATCGCTTGTATTTCTTTAGGTTTTTTAATCTCATTAAACCTGAGTGTTACCTTTTCAAGTTAAAAATGCCGAAGATATAATATTATAAAATCCTGAGACAGCTCCAGGTTTTCTAATATTGTCCTAGTTTTGAGCCATGAGCTGCCCAGCGCAAAGGGACAGAAAATGCATTTTAGTCCTTTCCACAGAGTAAAATAATAAATGCTCCACACTGATCTGATCTTTAAATGGAAATTCTATTAGCAAATATATACACAAAAGGTATCCAAGTAAAAGAAATACATTCACAATTTAGGCTTAATTCTTCATCTGGGACTACCAGGCCAAAAACCTTCAAAAGCCTTCCAGAAAACCTCTGGACCTTTTTACGGTTATAGCAGTTAACCCTTAATTCCTCTTAACCTATAACACACACACTCAGGACACTTTTATTACAGACATCAAATTATTTTCTTCCTTCCTAACTTTTAGTGAACGAGAGTGTTCAAAATCCTGAAAGGAAGATACATTAAAAAAAAATGAAGAAGAATTCAAGGTTTATTTGATCTTTGAAAGATATACCAGGAACATCATTGTGAACAACTGTCTTTGAGTTGTAATATCTTATGTACTTTCCACAGGGGCAAAAACACATAGAAAAATAAATTTACAAAAAAGGAAGCTAAGCAAATATTCTGTATTGGTTTTAGGTGTGTGGTTTCAAAGGAAGGGATGGGGGAACACATACTACCACCACCCTGAATCTGCAATGTTGCAGTGGAAGCCAAGACTGGTGCTACCAAAAAGTGTGTGGAGAGAGGATACTAAAGTGTTAATGAGATATGCTGACATCATGTTCACTGTAAGAAGAAGGGTCTGGGTGGTGGTGAAAAGAATTTATGGGACTTGGTATTTATGGCATCTGGATTTTCCTTTGGGAAGATTATGTGCTGTGCTATGCTACACCATGTTATATTATGTTGCATTACTTTATGTTATGTTATGTTTAGTTGTGTTCCATTCCATTATGTTACTTTACGTTATGTTAGGAAAGAGGTAATTTTACTTCCAGATACTCTTTATATATCAGAATAAATATAAAGAGTTCCTGAAAAACAATGTTTTCTATGAAAAGTTCAAAAGCAACCTTGTGTGGGAGTGTGAACAACTTTTTTGTCGCCATATGATTTACGAAACCGGAAAACTAACTGAAGTCTAAAGCAGCATGAGAATATAAGACAAAGTGGTAACTAGAATGTCACTCCCATTGCAACTTCTTGCAAATCTGGTGTTAGAAACATTCTATATATTATTCTTTCAAGAAGCCTTTTAACTTCAACATCATCACATTACCTATTTTCTCTTTCCTTGTCAGAAAAAAAGTGTACTACTGCAACTGTAAGGGTAATGGCACATTTATGAAAGAATTATAAAGAAAAGGGTTTTGAACACTTTCAGCAGATAACTGGAGCCACTTGAAACAATAATGCACAGATAATTACACTGTAATTGCTGCTGCCCTTGATGTTGATAGTGATAGTTGCATACAGATTCCTATAATGGCAAAAAGAAAAATTACCATCTTCTACAACTTCTTATCTGAGTCTGGTGTCAATCAAATCTTACACAGAAGAACTAGAGAAATACTGAAAAAGCAGTATCAGACTGTGTTTTTGAGAAGCACATGCTCAATTCATTGTTCTTTCTGCTAGTTGAACCACTGCTGTAATTCTTTGACAGTTCAGACCAGGCTGAGCCTGAAAAGTTCAGTCCATAGCTGCCTTAGGATGTTATTTCTTGTGCAGACATTTCTGTCCATGACTGGGCTCTCCCACCTTGCATTTTCTCAGTAATCTGGCATAAGGCTTCCAGAGACAAGTAAAAGCATTACAGAGAGACACTACTTACATGAGTGCAAGCACTACTGTTCTCCAATGGGTTGTAAAAGTTCACTTTGTTTACAAGAGCAAGCAATTGGTTCCTATTCAACTCGCCTTGCAGTGCAGAGCTTACTCTTCAAACACTTTCAAACAAAGTTATTGGCAGCAAAGTTATAGGATCACCAAACTCCAGTGAACGGTGTATATATGTCTGAGATGGAACAACTTACCTATGATGAAAATATTCCTGGAATATTTTGTTTATAAGTATCAAAGTATTGGGATAGAAAATATAACCCGAAGCAATAAAATAAGTATAGATCATCCAAGGTAAATGTACTGAATGCAGATAATTCTGGCAAGAAATAACATTTCTCCTTTAAAAACCCAGAGTCCTGAAATTTGCCATTTTTTAAATAAAAGATGTGCCAACCTCATACAATAATGTTAAAAAAAAAATTAAAAATAAATGCTCGCTGCCAAAAAGACTTAGAGATATATAGCTCTAATTTTGCTTGTCCAAGAGCATGTGGAAAAAAAATATTAGGCTGGTTATTGTATTTTTTTATCAATTAAAACATTTTTATTCATTAAAACATTTACATTTCAGACATTATGCAAGAAAATATTCAAATGAAAAAAAATAACTTTCCTTTTAGACACAGTAATTTTATAGTTTTAGTGAAGTGGTTATGTGGACAGCTAGAAGATTATTATATTTAAACTAGATGAAACTCTATGAACTCAAGGACATTTGTTACTGCAGCACTGGGTAGGTGATGTATGACTGTTTAGCATCTAAATGATACCACCATTTTAGTGAAAGGAAGTTGAAATTCTTCGAGATGTCCAGAACACTTGAATATATGGTGGAGAACATTTCTCTATAAAAACTTATGTTTTGAAAGCTAAACACACTCCTTGGGAAACAGTGCTACACTAAGGGCTCATTGCTGAGTATGCTCAATCCTGGATCCTGTTTCCAGGATTGCTATACACATCACATGTATTGGAGACATTTGGTGGAGGATGCTCTCAAGGGCTAGTGACAGCTTTTCCAGGACACCACATGACATTATCTAGCCTACTTAATTGCTGTAGCTTGACCACAGCACTGCACCAAATAAAATATACCATTGTGGGAAAGACCATATGTGCAATTGGGTAGATTTTTTCCTTACTCAAGGAACCACATGAACATGAAAAGTACATGCCTGAAGTGTACAGACCTGTTTATTTTCTCTTTCTTCCCTCCAACTCCAAACTTAGAGCTCTAGCGTGAAAGTCATGCTTTTAGAGGTGTTCGCTTATGGCATAGCAGATTAAGCTGAGTTGCCAAGAAAAAAAATTTACCATGGAATTTTGTGTACTTCTTTTCAAAATACAGCTTGAAGAAAGATTACTGATAGTGGCCATTTGTTCTCCTGGCATTTAACAGCTTAGCTATTAGATAGCAGAGAAAANAAAAAAAAAAAAAAAAAAAAGTAAGCTTGAGGCACTTGTAGTCTGAGCTTCCCATTCAGTGATTAATTACAGATTACTCCAATGCCAGATCAAATTTGTCTTCATGAAGAGCCTGGAATCTCTTACAAAGAATACTGAGGCATCTAACCATAGGACTGGTTGTACCTGGACTGGCAGGGGATATGGGGGGTGACATGTTTCAGCTCAGTATTGATGAGAACAATGATGTTCCTCTAGGCAAAGATGGTAGATAAGAGAAACTTCGAACAGAAGGAATGTGGGCATAGGTCATTTATTTCATTAGCCAATATAAATCTACATGAATGGAGAATGTGGCTCATGATCTGAAGACTGTCACATGGACAGAACTCAAAGTCTATGTAAGTGATACAAATGGTACAATAAATATCTTCGCTTGGGAGTCCTCTGGAATCCATACCCCCAATTGCCACAAGGGAAAGCTTTCCCAGTTCTTCAGATTAATTTGAATGAGAGCGTATTCAGTATCCATCTGAGTAATGTAGACAGGAATCAGCATTGTTAGTAGAAAAGATTAGCACTTGCTATTGATGATACACTGCATGCTGTCTTCTACTTGGTACCCTCAGAGAACAGCAGAGGTATAGTCCATGCAATCCTAACTTGGTCTAAAACTGAGTCATATGGACTCAGGCATTTTGTCTTCTTGAAGGCCATGAATAAATCTCATCAAATTCAGTAGGACTTAAGCACATTATGAATTGCTTTTCTACATCGAGGCTTTAGGTGAATTGTATGAAAAAGCTTAATATTGTAATGTTCATAGATACTGATGTTCCTGTCCAGGATGAAGCTACATTGTAGAAAAGACAAGATCTAACCCAAAGACACAGGTTCATAAATATTTATTAAAATTATTCATTCTATCAAATAATTATTTTATTCTCTAAATATTTTAATTTTATACTACCTTATTATTTTCCTATAATAATCATTAAGAGGAACAGATGGACATTTAGTCCTTGGTTTTTAGACCAGAATGAAAGCATACAGATATTTAATTCACAGACAAAATTTCTTAATAATGTATTTACTGACAGAAATTGTCAAACTTACTCTTTCTCCTCCCTCACCCACATGAAATGCTCTAAGTGTGTCTATTAGAAATATAAATGTCCAAAAGATATTGTACTAGGGAAAAGATAGCATTTTCTGCAACAGCTTAATATCTGATGCAAGACAATATATACACAAAGAATAAGATTGTTAGCTACTGTTACCTCTTTTAAAAGAAACAATAGAACAGAAATACTGCTTGTGTTCAAACCAATGCAGAGGAAGATCAACTCCCAAATTGCAAACAATACCTGAATTTTCAGGAACTGCAGTTTAGTCATTGCAATACAATATTATATAGAATGCAATTTCATTTGAATTCTGAAGAAATTAGTAATATTTTATTCATCACGTAGATGGCATTTGTGTTACAATCTTCTGACTTAAAAGAACAGCTTGAATGTTTGCAACAGTAAAGTAGAAAGCTTGATGCTGAATGAAAAATTAAATAATAGATGTTGCCTGGCAGGGCTTAACCTCATAAAAATGTGCACAACTTAAAAGTGTTACAGGTCAAACAAAAAAGAGATAACTGCCAAAATGTATTTAAATCAGGTGAAGTATGACTTGCATCAGCAAGTGTAACTAATATTTTTAACATGGATGACAGGAAGCATTGCAGATCCAGTGAAGTTTAAAATGCAGAAAAGTACCCACTGAGATAATGAATTCAGGGTTAGAAGACTACAGAAATGAGTCAACAGCAAATGAGAGAATTCAAATGGGACATTTTTTTTAAGTAGCAGCAAGCGTAGAGTATTGCACCTGAAACTGAATGATGCTAAGAATGTATTAGAATTGATACTTAACTTGGAGAAATTGCTATCAATAAACCAACTAAAATAGGCCAAATAATTCAGGCCATTGTTAAATAAGAACCATAAAACCCCAAAATATAAATCTCTAAGACTTTGCCAATGTTTACATGAAACCCAACATCTGTTGAAGTCAATCATAACAGACTTCAGTGGACTAACCACTGTTCATTTTACAGGATATATGTGCATGTTGATCTTGATGTAGACAAAATCATTTGACCCAAAAATCTTTCATAATCAGCAGTTTATTTTAATAAAAACGAAATGTATTTGTTGGTTCTCCTAAGTAGTGGATCTCGGTTCAGCTTCTTCCACCAGATTAATTTTGTTTCTTGGTTACATAAAATATGTCATAACTGCAAGGCTAGTGAGATATCATCAATAAATAATTTCCTACAGAGTGGACCACAGAAAACAAAAAAGCTGTGTAACCCAGTGGTGACCCTTGAATGACCATAAACCTGGACCAAATCCCAGCTTTTATCCAGTGGCCTCTTGGTGTAAAGTACTTAACCATTATGCTAACTATGTGCCTTAGTTTCCATCTATAAAACGGAGATGACTGCAACTTCCTTATGTTATGGAGTTGTTTTGAAAATAGACTATACTTTTCTAAATTCTTACAGTTTCTTCAAATAAAACTACAACATTCATGCACAAAAATGTTGAGTAACATTTTCTGTGCTGAATAAACTTGTGCTTCAATGACTACCTTAAGAAATACATGCTATTCCTTTCTGATTACTCCCAAATGTCCTAGGAAGGGCGCAGTAAATAAATTGATAGTAAATATCTGAAAGGAAGAACTGCATAGGTTTTGCTATGGGGTTCATATTTTTTAATGCCTTAGAGTGATAAATGTAATTTCCTGAATTATCTGTAAAGGCATTTTCAGATTATAATCTTAATTCTCCTGTAATAAAGTTGCTCACAAACCTTTCACATAAGAAGTATAAGAATCTCCTTTTCTTGAAAGAGCAAGAAACATTATCAAGTTTATCATGCTTAGAGCATTTAGTTTTAATTGAAAAGGTTACTGTCACTTGCTTGTTCTAGGAATTTGCACAATATTTTGAAGATAAATTCAAGGCATAGGGGCAAAAAAATGTAACAATAACTTTTAAATTGAATTAACATATGAAAGTATCATTAACAAGAGTTGTAGTAGACCTGCTCACCAGCTCAGTGAAGTTAAGTAACTTAACAGCATGAGAAACTTTGAATATATCACTTAATCATGATGCAACAGTGGCGAGTAGAGCTTTAGATATGCAGGTCAGTCTTGATTCTAGTAAGGCCAGAATTACACCTCCCCAGTGTAAAGCATCCTCAGGACAGTTTGAGGTTTTTTTGCCTTGCTTTCACAATAGAGTACTGAATATGGTCCAGCTAACAATTTCACATATATCAAGTTTGCAGCCATCACAACCATTCCCACACCAGCAATCTCCCTCTATCTCTGATGGAAGATTGTGACTTTGTGCCATTGTGCCTGAACAGCTTGTATCACCTGTCACTGTGATAGAATTTCCTCCTCTCCTTTTAACAGGCAAATCTCAAATACTTAGGGTAAAGGAGGTATGTACGAAGACAAATATGCAATAAAAGATTCAGAAATATCCTGTAATGTAAACACATTTTTGAAAACAGGAGACAGTGAATGAAAATGTTAATTAAGGTAGATATACAATCTCAGTACTGTAAGGGAATGTGGTTTTTACAATAAAGCCCAAACAATAGTTTGAATTGTAGGCACCTGAGAAAGTCCACTGAAAAAAAAGAAATAGAATCACATAAGACAGTGTTTTTGTTTGTTGTTGCTTTTGTTTTAAAGTATATCTGCTAGAATTTACATTAAAAATGCTTTCCCTTCACCCTCCTTTGGTTCAGGTAACTCTTATTTTAACCTGTATAGATTCAGATAAGACAGTGCATCCTCAGGTGCAAGAATCATAGAATCATGGAATCACCTGGTTGGAAGTGAACTCTAAAAGTCATCTAGTCCAATCCCCCTTCAGTGAGCAAGGACATCCTCAACTAGATCAAGTCACTTAGAAACCTCTTGAGCCTCATTTGAATATCTCCAGGGATGGGGCCTCAGCCACCTCTCAGGGGAATCTGTTCCAATGGTCAAAGAACTTTTTCCTAACATCCAATCGAAATCTACTCTTCTCTACCTTAAAAACATTGCCCCTCATCCTATTACTGCAGACCTTTGTAAACCCTTCAGTTACTGGAATGTGGCAATTGCATATTAAACATCACAGCTTCCAGTACTGACACCTGAGGGACACCACTTGTCGCTGCTTTCCATCTGGACTTCAAGCCATTGACAATTACACTCTGGATGTGACCATCCAGCCAATTCCTTATCCACTGAGCATCAACAAAGACATTACCAACAGGGATTCTCATTCTACTCAGCACTTATCAGACTACACTTGGAGTACTGCACACTGTTTCATTTCTTGCTGCACAAAAAAGATGTGGACAGTCTGGAAAGTGTCCAGAGAGGGACCACAAGAGTGATCAAAGTACTGGAACACCTGCCATATGAGGAAAGGTGAGACTACTGAGTTCATTCAGCCTTAGGAAAAGAAAGTTTAGGAGAGTCCTTATTACCAAGTATTTTTATGAGGAACCATATGGAACAGACAAGGGATAATGGATACAGGTTATTCCTGGAGAGTCTGGAGTTCAGAAGTAAATTTGTCACCATGAGAACAGTTAGACATTGGAATAATCTTCCACACTGGTCAGTTTTAAGACTTAGCTTGACAAAATGCTGGGCCATTTCATGTGAGCTATAACTGTCACCTAGAGAGGTTGGACCAGATGATCTTTAGGATTCCTTCCAGCCTGGCATTCTGTTATTCTGTAGTATATGTATGTGTGCTCTTTGTTTTTTAGGAATAAAATCTAAACTAAAATGTCTTTAACCCTGAGTAAAATTCTTCGAACAAGAATTCTGGATTGTTAATAAAATATATTTGCAATTTTTGTGTGTGAAATACTTAAACTACCCTTATTTATGTAGCATGTTCATGTCCCAGGAGATGTAATTAATAAAAACTCTTCTTTCACCATTTGGATGCTTCAGTTTTGTACCTTTTGACTCTTCTTATCATCATCCTCAGATATATTTTGAAAGAAATAAATAGGAGTCAGCTTGTAATTTCTGAGTAAAAATGTAAATAAGGTTGTGAAGCTGCATGTCCATATGAATATGTAAATTGGTCTTCCAACTTCCTCTCAACAGAAACATAAAAATAAATATTCGGTATCTGACATAAAAAAAGCTTTGTATATTTTCAAGTATTTTGAGTAATTAAAATAATTTATAGCAAGATAAACACATATTATTGATAACTGATATATATCTGAGATAGCAGAATTAGAGGATTGAATAATATTTTTTTTCTAGTCCCTAGAGGATTTTTAACCCTATGGTTCCCAACCTGGGACACCTCACCAGCATTGTTGTCCTTCTCTGGGCACATTTGAGCATCTCAATATCTTCCTTAAATTGATGGGCCCAGAACTGGACACAATACCCAAGGTGTGGCTTAACCAGTTGGAGTAGGGTACTCCAAAACTTTCTTCCCCCTGCCTTCCTCAGTGGAGGTTTGAATGAGGGAGGAAGGTGCAAAAATGCTTTCCCTCACCCTTGTGGGCTTGAACAGGCAATAGCAAAAGGCACCCTTTTCTCACACATATACTGACTCGTGGGAAAGTCAGTATTAGAACCTGGGATTGTGATTAGCTGGATTCTTCGTGCCCAGTATATATTGGCACTGGACACATTGTCTAGGAAAGAATTTAAATAGTGTCATGTGCTGGTTTGAACTAATTGAAGGATTTGAGTGAGAAAATTAGAAAATTGAGTGAGAAAATAAGCTGAGAGAGGAAAACAAATGATGCTACTCCACTCAGAGCTCTACTGAGAAAGAAAAAAAAAAAATTGTTTTAAGAGTTGTAACCCAAATATAGATAAGTCAGAGTGCTCCAGGTCTCTCTGGGCTGTGGCTGCTTTTTTCTTGCATGTCTCCTTTGTCTCTGCCTTTTTGTAGCTAATTCTCAATGATTCCACTAACTTCTTTTCCTACGAATAATCTCCTTGGCTGATCTACTTTCACCTATCTACTGCATTGACAGATGGTCAGATAAGACTGGGGAAGGGGGAAGGTGTTTGGGGTGGTTAAAAACCCCTCTTAGGGATTTTGATCTCTGGGAGGGGTGTGGTGTTTCTGTATTACTTTATCACTGTATATATCTGTAAATATCTGTTATATATTGTAAATATCTGCTTGTATATTGTGCATAGCTGTAAATATAAAGCTTCATTTTTCAAATTCCAGCTTTCTGAGTCCTAGCCTGGGTTATATCAAAGCAGGGGCGGGGGGTGGGGGCGGGCAGCTAAACCACCACAAGTCATGAGAAAGTGTGTACAGTATGGAAATCCTTGCTTGAGTCCTGCAAGTCTGGCAAGTCCATTAAGTCTATTCAGGAAAGCTGCCTGCAGCACCCAGACCCACCTTCTCCTTGGACCAGCATATTCTGGCTCCCTGCTTGCTACCCCCTGGAAGAACCCTGCTTCTGCCATAAACTGATGTTGTTCGCAGGAACAAGTCAGCAGTACAGCTTTTTCTCCTTCCACAAGATCTGCCTTGTAGAAGCTATGTCTACAGACACTTTTGACTTTTATGAGTTTTACTCGCATTGGACTTTATGCAGTGTGGATTATAACTTGCAGTTCCAGAGGCTGAAGCAAAGGAAATCTGGGGACTCAGACCTCATGAGTAAATCAGTCTTTCCCTAGACTCTCTACTCTGTCTCTTGCTTTTCTAAGTGGGGTAAAGTGATCTTTTCCATTTTCTGACTTTTCAAAATTATCAAATTGTCCATAAGCACCCTTGTGGAAATTACCAATTGAATTAGAACCTGTAAATAAAATTTAACTAATTTTGTATATAGTTTTGGGGTGGGACTTTCAGAAAAGTAAAAATTATTTTACTTTTTATAATTCCTGCCTTGTCAATTAATTCTCAACCATATCACCAGTGCTGTATACAGGGAGAGAATGCCTTCCCTAGTTCTGCTGATACAAGTCAGGATGCCATTGGCCTTCTTGGCTACCTGGCACACTTCTGGCTCATGTTCAGCCAGCTGTCAACCAGTACCCCCATGTCTCTTTCTGCCTGGCTGCTCTCCAGCCACTCTGTTCCCAGCCTGTAGCACTGCATGGGATTGTTGCGATCAAAGTGTAGAACATGGAACTTAGCCTTGTCCAATCTCATGTTGTTGGAGTCTGCCCATCTATCCAGCCTGTCAATATCCCTTTGCAGAGTCCTTCTACCCTCCAACAGATTGACACTTGTTCCCAACTTGGCACCATCTGCAAACTTACTAATGGTGGACTCAGTTCTTTCATTCAGATGATCAATAAAGATATTAGACAGTATTGGGCCCAGAACTAATCCATGGGGGACAACACCAGTGACTGGCTGCCAACTGGATGTGGCACCATTCATTACCATTCTCTGTGTCCATATGTCCAGTCAGTTCTTAACCCAGCACAGAGTGCACCTGTTCAAGCCACTACTGTCACTGTAAAAAAATGTCTTTGTAATGTCCAATCTAAACCTACTCTCTTATAGTTTAAGACCATTGCCCCTGGTCTTGTCACTAAAGGCCTTTGGTAACAAGTCCAGGATAGAATTGGCTTTCTGGGCTGTGAGTGCACATTGACACCTGACATTCAATATTTTGTCTGTCAGTATCTCCAAGTTCTTCACAGAGCTGCTCTTCATTCATTCATATCTTAATCTATACTGTCTTGAAATTGTCCTGACCCAGGTGCAAGGCCTTGTTCTTGGCCCTGTTGAACTTACTGAGGTTCTCAAGGAGCCACTTCTCAAGGCTGACAAGGTCCTTCTGGATGGTATCCATTCCCTCAAGAAAACCAACTACATCATTCAGCCTGGTATTACGCAGTTGTATAATTTGCTCTTGACTAAGCCATATTGGTTGTGTCTAACCACCTCCCTGTCTTCCACAATCCTATTTATCCTGGAGAAGAAGAATCTCCAGAGACACCTTATTAGAAGCTTTCCAGTATTTGAAGGGAGTCTACAGGAAAGCCAAAGGACTTGTTGCAAAAGCATGTAATTACTGGATAAGAGTCAATGACTAGATTTGGATCAGATATTAGGAAAATATTCTTCACCATGTCAGTCATTACTGCCTTTATCATTTAATGGAAGGGTTTTAATACTTGCCTTTCTCATCCAATTCTCGGGATCATTCTGGGAGAAGGATACTGGCAAAGAACTCTCCATTTCCAATTTTACATCTTAGAATGCCTTCATGTTGTCTATATTATGCTAATTTTCTGCTTTCCTGTTGGCTTATCAAAGAAACATAAAGGCAGTTGTTTTCAATGAGAAAATGACTTGGAATATTCTGCTGCCTGCTTTGTAGACCCTACATAATAGCGCAAACTAACAAGGTGTTTAAAACATGTCTTGAAGGAAAATAAAACCTCACAAAAGCAATAATTAAGAGCTGTATTCATTGTAATGACAAACAGATTAGGCAATTTCAATGAAACAGAATAACTGACCCAGTCTTAATAGGAACTGACAAGAAATTTTGCTCCTAGGGCATTTACTAGGAGTACTGGTTGTTCAATATCTCACATTCTCTGGCTCTGAAATAATGGCAACAAGAAAATGTATTAGGGTGGGGGTTTTCTTTGGGGTTTTTTGTTTGTTTGGTCGGTTGGCTTTTTGGAGTGTTTTTGTTACAACTTGGCAAGATGAATCAGGACCAGAGAGTCCACCTTAACCTACATGATATTAGAGAAATAAAAAATCCTGAATTTGCTACCTTGGCAAGAAATAAAACATTCAACTTGAACTAGTTCAGTAATCAATATCTAATCTGCTCTTACAGCATTTTTATTTTAGCTAAAAAGTAAAAGGGAAAAAATATGGACTGCTTTGTAGCCAAAGAAGGAGCTTCATATTTGCTACTTTGTGTCTGCTTTGTCACAGAAGTTTCTAGTTTCATGTTTCTAATGTTGACAAAATAAGGCAATTCATCTTTTCCATGGAGTTGTTTCTTGATTTCTAAACACTAGGCTTATTTTATCAGCATTTAAAAAAAATTTCATCTGACCCTATTGGCCATGCCTTAGAATGTTATACTTCTTTCAATGGCTGTATCAACATTTTAAGTGTCTCAGATATTCAGAAGCATTTTAACTTCTCACCCACGCTTTGTTCTCTCTTTGTATTGCAACAAAAATTCATAACATGACAAATGAAACTAGAAGCCTTGTCTATATTGCTACATTAAAACACAGTAAATTGCAGATAGCACACTCACGAAAATGACAAGGCTCTTCATAAAGATTATAGTTATTCCATGGAGATAGCAAGGTTTCCATTGAGCATGTTTTTATTGTTAGTTATAGAGATACAAATTTAGTGAAAGAGGACAGAGGCCTTTTGTTATTAACAAAATGATGGCAAACTGAACCTTGTAATTATAAATTAATATATGAGGGTCTACTTATCTGCTGCTTGTGTTCTATCTCCATATTGGAGACAGTTTTTTATGTCAGTCTGCATAGAGAAATCAAGACCAGATAAAATTTTTCTCTAAGAGTCTGGCAATTTTTATTTTTAGTTATTTATATATCTATGTATTTTTGGCAGATAAAAATAATTTGCTTTTATTTTGTACAGTCAGAAAACTGCTAAAAGTGCATTGCATAAATAAAATAAAAACTTAAAATCAATAAAACTTTTGCTTACAGATAAACGTCCTGAAAAATGTTTTTCTCCTATTCGGACTGTGCAGTACCCTTATAAATGAAGAAATTAGGCTGAAAGGTACTTATAGGTGTAAATATATGATAAGGAAGATGAAAAATTAAGAATATGTACTACTCTATTTAAATTTAAGCTTTTATCTATTGTCTTATCTAAGATCTATTAATGCAATTTAAACCCATTCTTCAAGGACTTAGGATCAGCTATGAAAGAAGTTTTCTAAAGTAAAGATGCTAAAAACAGAACTGAAACTTAATGTGAGATCTTTTATAATCAAGGAAAGAATACACAGTGTAATAAAAAAATTGATAATATTAACAGAGTACATATAGAATTGTTGCAATAGAATAATGTTAACCCATATCAATACCTTTCTTTTTTGAACAGACTTAGTGGTTATACACAATGAATAGAGAGATCACTGTGAGATTAGAAGCACAGATATTATCATAAAAAATACTATTTAACTGATAGCAGATAGTAAGATATTTTAATACCTTGTTACTATTAATATCAATGAACAATATATCTTAGGATTAATAAATATGTGAACATTTTATGCATTTGAAAACACTCCATTATGGAAAAAGAATGACCAGAAGAAAAGGAGGCCAATTTAATAACATTCTTAGACTAGAAACTGTACATATGTAGCACAAAATTGTCTAAGCTGCAATCTTATTATATAGTCACTGAACATGTAATTACATCATCTATTATTATAATTACTTTGTCCCCTGAATACAACTGAAAATAATTAAAAGGGGTGAAGAAAATTATACTTTAAAAACTCTTACGTAGTACATCAAAAGAAGAATATCCTTCCTTTTAAATCCTTACAGAGTAATACCGCTTTCACTGTTCTTCTAGTACAGGTGAAATTATAATCTTGTGAGCAGCATAGTGNCAATATTACTTCTTTGAGTGTACTTTTGTATCTTCTTTGGATGTCTGGGATTTTTAAATGTTAAAAAAAAAAAAAAAAAATCTACCTGTTACAAGTCTTTCTTTTCTTTTATGCTATTTATGATCTTCCCTCATGACCAGTGAAACCTTTCTGGTGCTTTGTGAAGTCAGTAATTTGTTACACGCCATTTCCCTATGTTCTCTTTCATTCTTAAAGCCAATTCTTCAAATGTGCACAATTACTGATTATTAAGCACATTTTCAATCTTCTCAAAGATGTTGAACTTACTGAAGTTCAGATGCCCACCCAATCAATTCTATCAGTCCCCTTCTTAGATGGACAGGGGAGAGAGCAAATATAAGTAAAGGCCTCTGAATCAAGATATTTATATTATATCAAGCAATTTACTAGAATGAAAAACAAAAGCAAAGGCCATTTCCAGAAGCAAGAGTAAACAAATATGTTATTCGCTAGTTCCCATAAGCAGACAAAGTTTGGATACTTCAATATGCATAGTGGTTGGTCTAGAGGACAAACACCATCAACAAGTGCCCCCACACCTTCTTTCACTTAGCTTTTAGTATGTTATGAAGTATGGAACAGTCCTTTGGTCAGTCTGGATCAGCTGGCCCAGCTGTATATCCTCCTGAGTTCTTGCCTGTCCCTTAGTCTACTGGATGCAGTACTCCAGGTGGGGTCTCACAAGGGAGGAGTAGAGGGGAAGAATCACCTCCCTCGACCTGCTGGCCACACTTCTTCTGATGCAGCCCAGGTCCTGGACTGCAAGTGCACACTGCTGGCTCATGTTGAGCTTCTCATCCACCAGCACCTCCAAGTCCCTCTCCTCAGGCCTGCTCTACAGGGGTCTTTCCACCATCCTTCCATTCTGGGACAGCTGCTGTCTTGATGGGTAGCAATGATCTTTGTTGGGACATTCCTGAGTTATTGATGTAATCATAAGGTGATTTTCATCCAGACAGTTAAAAATGCCCAGCTACATCACTGTGAAACACACCACTAGAAAGATGCTCTGGGGAGAAATAACTCCATCTCAGCCAAATCCATCAGGAAAGCAAACAAATAATTTATTTTACCATAAAAATCTGCATTTCTGACACCCCCACCCCCTTTTTTTTTTCTGCAGAGTACATTTACATGTCAGTAGAAAGCCTCACAAACTTTTACTTCCAACAAGCTACATTAAGAGATAGTCTGCATACTAGACTTAATATTTTAAATTATTAATTACCATTTCTAATCACTAAGTGATATAAAATGTATTTACTTTTAACTATATATATTCTGTCACTGGATTAGGAGCATAGATTGTGTTCAGGGATTGCAATATGCAAAGGCAGAAAACAGGTACAGTAACACTAAAGAATCCTGCCAGATATTGCTGTGATAAGTCGCACTGAAATGCGAAAGACTTCTATTGACCCTTACCGTCTTCTAAGCGTTAACTTAAAATGTGAACTAGTTTGTGCACAGTTCATGTTCCAATAGATGTAATAAAGTAGGCACACATCTTTTGATCCAGTGTGTTACATCTTATACATACATCAAATGATTATTATAATACATTTCAGTGATTGTGTTCACATAAATATAAATTTAACTGCAAATTTTCCATAACGTTAGCCATAAAAACTTCTAGAGAAATGAGGCTATCAATGGACAAGAAATACAGCAGTGTACCTTCTGGGGATAGTTGAAAAACTGAAAAGCAAATCATCAGCTTTGTTTTCATTAACTTCGTCACAGATCAACAACCATCTTGGTCTTGCTTTATTGGAAAGCACTGCAATCTATGAGAAAAGAACTTATTTAATTATTAAACAATGTTAGAATAATTGTAACTTGATGAAGTTTCGTCCTAATATAGAAATGCCACCATTTTCACTTGCATCAGGTTTTACCTTAGAAATCCAGAATGAAACTTTAAGTGTACTATTATGTTAGTTTGTGATAAAAGCGATGAGCTGCTCATAGCAATATCCTGGAGCTTCATGGGTGACACTATGCTACCATTAGAGAAGGGACAACTTTTCTTTCTGCCAGTCATAGAATCTGGGATTTGCCAGGGCTTGATCACCACAGGCCCTCTAGGCTAGTCAGACACCTATGGTCTTGATGACTTGCATGGAGTAGAGCAACATAACCTCCTGAAGTGACTTTTTCTCCCATCTATGTTTTATTTTTGAGAACAAATCAGAACTTTTAAATGTTAAATATTGATCAGATATTTTTCTGCAATAAGCTTCTGATTGTAAACTTCTCAAATGAAAGCAGAGTTGGAACAAATTTTGGCTGTATTCAGTATCACAGAAAAAGCAATTGGATTAGAAAACTATACTCTTGGAAAGATGATTTGAAGCTTAACACTGGCCTGTCATAACTACTGATTCCATGTCAAACTTCAAACACTGGAAACAAGAGTTGTTTCTCTTGGTCAAGTCCTCATCCAATTCTGTGTAACCTCCCTAAGTGGTGAAACTGCTTTTCAGTCAAATGACTGATTTTATTTTAACAGCATAAAACAATATACGTGTTTTATGTATAAACATAATATGAAATATGATGCTTTCTGCTTCAGTTATCATTTTACTGTGTCAGATGCCATGAGGTTGACAAGTGGGGCTACAGGGTGGCCTCTGAGGAGAGGCTGGGGCTGCTTCATGCCAGGCATAGGCAATTCCAGCCCGTGCCAACTGATCTATTACAGAGCATGGTGAGCCCTGCAGCCGCCATGGAGGCAACCTGGGGAAAGACTGTGTAAAGAAGGGCAAAATGCTGCCTGACAGTGAGGAGGAAAGTGTGAGAAACAGCCCTGCAAGCCCTGAGGGGAGAAAGGAAGAAGGCAATCCAGGTGTCTCTGCAGGTGTCTCCTTCAGTCTCTGGTAAAACCACGGTGGAGTAGATATCCACACTGCAGCTCATTAAAGACTCCACACTAAAAGCAGAATATGTCATGAAGGAATTGCAGCATATTTATACTGAAGGACTGAAGGCTGTGGAGGTAACTCATGCTGAAGCAGGGAAACTGTGAGAGCAGGAAAGGGAGGCAGAGAAGAGCTGTCATGGACTGACCACAAGCCCACATTCTCCATGGTGCTACACTACTCAGGGGTGAGGAGATGGAGGAGTTTGGAATGAAATGAAATTGAGCCTGGGATAAGGGAAAAACAAGGAAGGTGCTGTTTTCATATATCTTTGTTTCTTACCACTTAAATCTATTTTAGTCTTCAAATTNTTTCTCTCATTGAGTCTAATTTGCCTATGCAAGTAAATAACAAGTGATTGCCTCCTTATCTGAATGCACTAAGCAAGCCTTGGGCATTCTGTGAAGCCAACTCAACACCATTGCCCAAAATGTACCATCTGATGTGAGAACCCTGGAAAGTGTAGGACAGAGACACACTGCCTAAAGGTAGCTGTGAACCAGGCACATTTTAATTTGTAAATGCATTTGGAAAGTGGCAGCATTGCTCTGGTGGTTCTTGAAAGAGAAGCACATTCACTTGCTGATATGCCTGAGCTAACAAATCCTGTAGGATTACATCTGTTTCAGAGTAAAGACTGCAGATTATTATTAATATAAGTGAAGGCTCTTCAGAAATATGTTGCAACACTTTTATTTAAAAGTGAATCTTATAATCAGGTTAATGAATAGACATCATTCTCTTCAAAGTGCTCTGTAGGTACTATTGTTTTTCTATTTTAGTAGCAAATATTGTCTCAGAAACACTTCAGATACTGCTGGAAGCATACAGGAAGAGACAACAAGCTTGTGTGATATTCATACATGGAATGAGACAGCACCTGAGTAATGAGGATTGAAAAAGTAGATGGGAATGAAATAAAATGTTTTACTTCATGTGAGAAAAAAAATCCAGAAAACCAAACAGATTGAGAAGCTTGTAGATGTTTTTAATAGGAAGTATGGATTTAATAATCAGTTGAATCGCATCAGCCTTGGAAACTTTCTTTGCTTCCCATACATCTAAATAGCTAACAATATAGAAAAGAGTTGCAGCTGCAAAATAAAAATGTAGTCATATTCAGTGGACAAAAATTTAAGGGCATTATTTTCATTACCAATAAGTAACATATATAAGACTAAGTACATTATTAATTGCATTGATAGTATGGAGCTCAAGAACTTGTATATACTGTATTATTTTCCTCTTAAAATGTACCTTTTCCTTGTGTTGTTGGGAGTAATTTAATTTAGACATATATTAGTGGCTAGAAATAACTTAGAAAAAAACAAAATTATATATGTTGACAAAATAACACCTAATGCTGATGAACAGTAGCTTACAGATAAAACAATTCAGCTTGTTAAGATTCTCTGAATGAAGTAGCTTAGAAGCTACTCTAGAACTCAACATCTTTATTTAAAGCTGAAGCGCAGAAGAATAAACTGTGTGAAGGTCATTGACAATCCATCCAGGAGATTAAATATTGTAAATTGTCTAACAATGTTTCAGGTACGCATTTATTCATGAAAAGACATCACAAAATAAAATTTATAAATATTTTCTGAATAAAAAATACCTAACAAGGGACATAAACTGTAGATAAACTATATGCTAACCTATACACCCAGATAGATCATAGCTACAAAAACACTACTACCACCATTTTTAGAAATGGGGAAGTTGTACTAACTTGCCAATGTTGTACTAACTTGCTTTAGTTCAGTCAGTAATTGATCAGTTTTCCTTGTGTAGTGATCACTTAATTTTTTAATGGCATGTAATTTCTTCCTGAATAAGACCGTTGTATAATAAAAACTATTTTCTACATTATTTAAAAATAAAAAGTATTCAATTACAGTCATAAAAGTCACACAAAGAACTTCTGGTTTTGTTTGCCTGCTTCCTTATGTGCAAATGTGTAGAAAAGCTTCCAGAATTGCTATACCAATGTATGATGTCTTACTTTCTCCAGTAAGATCAATCATTTGTCACAGAGAGTAAGTGAANGAAAAGGTAATACAGAAACACCACACCCCTCCCAGAAATCAAAATCCATAATAGGGGTTTCTAACCACCCCTACCACCTTCCCCCCCCTTCCCCAATGGTATCTCACCATCTGTTGATGCAGCAGATAGGTGAAGGTAGATGAGCTGGGGAGGTTAGCAGTAGGAAAAGAAGTTAGTGAAATTATTCAGAATCAGCTACAAAAGGCAGGGAAAAGGAGCCATGCAAGGAGCCAGCCACAGCCCAGCAAGGTCTGAAAGTGTCTGACTTATCTATATTTGGGTTACAACTCTTAAAACAATTTTTTCTTTCTCAGTAAAGCTGTGAGTGAAGTAGCATTGTCAGTGCTTTCCTCTCAGCCTATAGTCTAATTTCTAATTCAAATACTCCAATTAACTCAAACCAGCGCAAGGACCAAGGTGATCCTGTTAGAAATCTCTTCCAGGGAACCTTAATGTGATCCACTTCTTATTCTGAAAGAGTGGCTTGGTGTTGCACATTTTGAAAGACTCTGCAGCAGCTGAATGAATATTTTGAAAAGAGACAAACAACAGAATAACTCCGCTTTGTTTGTAAATCCTAGATTCTCCTGAAAATTTCAAGATCCATGGGTTTTGTGTGTGATCCTTGGGATACTTGCAAATTTATCACGTTTCAATGCCAAGATATCAGCACATATGTTTCTTTCTAACAAGTACTGTTGCAATACAGCAAATAAAAACAATGGGGAATCTCAGATCTAGAACTAGAATAGATGTCTTCAAACTACCCTATTTATATAACAACTTTAATTAATAATAAAGAAAAAAAAAGCCAAATAAACAAGAACAACAATAACAAAAAACAAAACAAACAACAAAAAAAAAGCCCCGAACTGGAACCTTTAAGAACTGTGTTTTCTCTTATCTCTGCAATTTGTAAACTCTGGTTTAATTTTAATCATCTGAAAGTTTGTTGACTACAGTTGCTACTGCAAAAGGCAAAATCAGATTTAAAATTATCCCAGCCAGCATAAACATTTGTTTCAAAATGAGATGACTTTATGTTCTATGTGTAACAACCACAGAAGTAATCTGATCAACCAGCTTCAGTTGAAAGCAAGTATTGGATCTAGCCCTGCCTAATCTATGCCTAAATTCTCTGAAATACTCTCAAATCACAGCAAATAGGTTCATTGATGGCAAACACAGTCTTAAGCACCTTTTGTCTCCTCGGGAACATAAAGAGAAGGTGGCTTTGATAACATATTAGATTTTTGTGGCAGCGGGTGAAAACAAGATAATATTTAAGAAAAAAAGAATGGAAAATAAAAGTGTATGTCACCTTTCTATGAATTCCACCACTTTAAAATTTCTGTGATTTAATTGATACAAGAATTAGCTTAGTATACTTGGGCTATTGAGATTCAGAAATGTTTTCTGAATCTTGTCTCTTAAAATTAATCAAGTAATCCATAATAAATTTACAGATATTCAAAGAGATTTTTTTCTTTTTCTATACTACCAGATGATCTAAAAATGAAACTTGAATGTGGTATGATGAATGCACAGTTATATATTATTGAATTTGATTTGGCAAATGCACTGTATAAGGTAGAATTTTAGAGCTGTGAGTTAGTCAAGAATCATAGAATGATTTTGACTGAAAAGTACTGCTAGGATCATTGGGTCCACCTGTCAAATAACACCATCATGGTCATTAAACCATGTCTCTAGGTGCCACAACTACATGTTTTTTAAACATCTTCTTGTGGAAATTATTAATCTATTATGAATCATACAATTTGCCTCAGTCTGCCCAGCATCTCCCTACCTTTCAGCAAATCAACACCCCCACCAAAATTTTTTGTCATCTAGAAACTTATTGATGGTGCACTCAATCCCATCATCCAGATCATGGGTAAAGATATTACAGATATTAAACGTTCTTATGGAAAAAACAAGTGAACAAACAATCCCAAACCAACCAACCAATCAAAAAGAGCTCCGCGTAAAAGAGTACTTCTAATTTCCACAATTTTTATATAGAATAAACATACAGAATATGCTTAGAAATTATTAAAATGCATTCTGTGACATATAAGGTTATATTTAAAACTTCTTGAATACAGGCTTTCTTCACAGTCAAATCATTTGTCTCTTCTTGCCATGTAAGTAAGTTAATACATTATTGAAAAATCAATCTAGGCTGTTTTGATTACATAAATAAATGTATGATTCAAAATTCCATCTTTTTACTTATAAACGGCAGATGACATTTTTATGCAGAGCAAGGTCTTACATAACTTGCATGCTAATATTGCTTTAATTCCCAAATATTGAGAAGGAAAGAAACTTAAGATGGCTTTTCAGTCATGCATTTCTGGGATTTCTTTAGGCAGCTCTTTGTAAAAAAGTTCATTATGTTCCTTACAATCCCTTGTCAGATCCATGTGCCTCACCTGCTTCTTGGACTCTGCTTGGCAGTGAAGCAAAAATGTGCTATGCTTTTTTTGCCACGCAATATGCCTCTGGCAATGCTTACACCAAAAAATGTGAATTGCTCTATCTATGATTAAACCAATGACGCATTCTGATTTTGTATATAACACTCCAAAATAAGAGCAACTCTCTTGAGGATAAGTGAAATATAAGAGTGTAATATTGAAACAAGGGATATTTTTTATATTTTAAACACTTTTTTTTTTTTATATTAGCATCTAATATAATATCTTCCATCACAGTGTAACATGTAAATCTCTCTTAAGAAAGATAGCAAGTTCTAAAATGAAAGATTCAATGAATGAAAAACTGGAAAAGCCTCCAAACAAGGTTTTATTTTCCTAATCACAAAATCACAGAATCAGAGAATCACAGGTTAGTGCCTGGAAGTCATCTTGAAAGATCATCAAGTTCAATCCCCCTGACAGAGCAGGATCACCTATATAAGATCACACAGGAATGCATCCAGACAGGTGTTCTAGTTTGAACTAATTGGAGAATTTGAGTGAGAAATTAGACTATTGGCTGAGAGAGGAAAGCACAGTATGTCACTTTACCCAGAGCTTTACTGAGAAAGAAAAAAAACTGTTTTAAGTATGGTAACCCAAACATAGATAGCTGAGACAGCTTCAGGCCTCTCTGGCTGTGGCTGCTCCTTGCATGGTTCCTTTGTCTCTGTCTTCTGTAGCTGATTTTTAATAATTCTACTAACTTCTTTCCTACTGCTAATCCCCCTGGCCGATCTTCCTCTGCCTATCTGCAGCATCAACAGGTGGTGAGATAAGACTGGGGAAGGGGGGGAAGGTGGTAGGGGTGGTTGGTTACCCCTCTTGGGGATTTAGATTTCTGAGAGGGGTGTGGTGTTTCTGTATTACCTTTTCACTGTATATATCTGTAAATATCTGTTATACATTGTAAATATTTGCTTGCATATTGTGCGTTGCTGTAAATATAAAGCTTCATTTACCAACTTCCAGTGTTCTGAGTTCTAGCCAGGGTTACTTCAAAAGATGGGGGCAGGTAACTGCTAAATCACCACAGCAGATTTTTAATATCTCCAGGGAAACTCCACAAACTCCTTGAGCAGCCTGTAACAGTGTTCTCATGGAAATATAACAGAAAATGAGTCAATCCGCGCTATTCTAGAGGAATTATGTGTTAATCCATCCAACACTCAGATAGGTGCTTCCAGATTTCCAGCTTAAACAATTAGGAAAATTTCAGCCTCCTTTAAGTGAGCATTATATAATGGAATTGCAACATTTAATTTTATGAATAGGGTGAAGGATGTACATATTTAGTTTAACGTATAACTGTATAGATTGAAAGCAGTTTATTAGTAAAAGTATCTGTTTCAGAACAATTAAATACTTAATGATATCACTAAAGTAAGCTGTAGGAGAACAAAGAGAAAGTAAGAGGAATGGAATACTGACAGGGGATTTATGCAACCTGAACAGAAATAATCCTGAAAATTTTCTATTTCAATTTAAGCAAACATTAAGATTTGAAATACATATTACAAATAAACCACAGAAAAAGACCATTTTAAAAATATACATAGGTAGATGCAAAACAAAGAATAATCTTCTGTAAGACTTTCCATGAGGCACACATGCAGTATTCATTAGCTGAATCATAACTAAATCTTCAAGGCTGAGGAGAGGGGCGTACCTCTCTCTGTTATTACTGCTGCAAGGAGAAAGCCAAAATATCTTTTTGAGTTAATATACAGTACAACTTCTGTGAAGAGAAATATGATGTTTGAATGGTCAGAAAACATTTATTTGGGCAAACTAAGGATTTGTCATACTAGTTCTTGTACTCAGTTGCCTGTAGTAGTTCTTGTGACATTCTAGAATAAGTCCTCTGCTATTACAAATATCCAACAAAATTACAAATAAAGCTAACATTATAAGAGCTTATTATATCATTATTAATAACACTAATCAAAATGTTTGAAAATTAAACATACACCAATGAGAATGTAATAATCTCAAATGCAGTTGAAATATGAACATATTAATGGGATGGTGGTTGGGTGGTGGGGGTGGATTTTTTATGCTCTTTTCAGCTGTTGACAAGGGGATGAGGAATTAAGTGACAAATATTAAAAATACCTCTAATATTAAAACAATGCAATAAATTTTAGCTATGTCTAGAAATTACAGAGAACATAATTTCTTCTTATATATTTATACCATATATTTGTTAGAACAGAGACTAGCAAAAGATGGAGATCTCTCTTTATAAGAGGAGAAGGTGGAATGGTACTCAGAGGTAGTATTTTCTGTACAATCAGTCACCTGTTGATGATAGGAAGAGCACAAAGCTTTGAATTCATTGGCCAAAACAATGATGCTAGTGTCTATTGGCCAGTTTCATTTTCAAATTAATGTAGTTAATGGGAGGTGATTTAGAAATTGTGCCTTTTTTCTGCACTTGCTATACACTGGGAGGGAGCACCTCATTCACAGCTCGTTTAACTGGGAATCACTGTGGTCACTTGTTTGCAGCTTGCATCTGCAGCTTAGCAGCAACCCAGCTCTTCTGTCCTTCCCTCTGCCTGGAATATTTTGTATTTTACCCCGGGAACATAATCGTCGGTTTTGTAAGTGTCTTTGTACAAGAAACTTACTCGGGGATTGTATATCTCATGAGTACATATGCTAGAGTTAATGCTGAGACTCCATAAGCATAGTTAGAATTTTTCCTGTTTTTGTGTTCCTATTTTCCAAGTTCAGATTGTTTAAACTGTTTAATTCCATGTTTATAAATACCCTTTGTGCAACTACTTCCTGTCAACTGAAAATCTAAATAATCTTAGGGAATTATCCCAATATCTTTGAATATTAATAATAAAATTAATATTCATACTGAAAGTAATATGCATAATTTGTAACCTATTACTAATTTCTACAATAGGCTGGATATGAATTTTGTGGATTTTGTATGTTTTTGTATGTTTTAGTACTGTTATATATAGTTGTGAATAGTACATCCATTTACATTTCAAATTCTTTCCAATTCTGTGTGTTTTCTTTTACTTATTTAAGGAGGGGTAGAACAATTTCTGTTAACTCTAAAACTATGACACTCCAAATTGGAATATTAAGCAACATCTGAGATCAACCTCAATCCTATGGTTTGCTAAGATTTATATTCTGCCTCCTGAGCTTCACCATCTCCTGGATCATCCACAATATTTCCTCAATTTTGCCATTTCTCATATTGCTGTCTCATTTCTCATGTACCTGGTCAAGTCTAATCATCTGTTACATATGTATTACTCTTTCCTGCTCTTTGTAATGCCTTGCAATTTTTCCTGTTGCTATCTAACTATTGACCAATTCTTAATTTTCAGCACAGCTATGATTAATAAAGAATTATTATGTATTAATATTAATTATTGTTTATTAATATTACCTTTTCCACCAGATCCCATGGAATTAATTTGGATTCTTGGTCGACAGCAAGTATTTACACAAAGGGTATTTATAAACACAGAATTAAACAGTTTAAACAGGCAGAACTTGGAAAATAGGAACACAGAAAACCAGGAAAATTCTAACTATGCAACAGGCAGTACTGGCTATGGTCACAAGGTGGACCAAACACAATTGCTTATTGAGTCTAAAAACTAGTCTAAGTTTTATAGCTTACGTCAGCCTGAGTTATAACTATCCCAAATACTCATGACATTCTGATTTCCTGGATATGTTTCCTGCATAAAGGTACTTCCAAATGCTGCAATTATAATCCCGAGGAAAGAAATACAAACTATTCCAAGGCAAAGGGAAGGAGATCTGCTACTCCTGTAATCACCTGGCTGCTGTGAATAGCTTTTTCTGCAGGCAGGAGCCCGGTTAATGAGCTGCTAATGGGGGAATCCAACTGAGGATTCACTGAGGGAATCACCCTAACTTTCCAGTCCAAGAAAGGGTGGAGAAATGTGGACTTTTTCAAGTCATTCTTCTATAAAATACATTTTGAAAATCAAACTGGACAATAGGCATAAGCATCAGAAGTTTTGGGCAAAAAATTTAAAGTATGGTTTCTCATGAGAATTATACATGTATTTTCTAAAAAGCAATAGGCACATGTGGGGCTGCACAAGACACCTGACCATAGTGCTGGGTCACTACAGCCTCAGGGCAGCCAAAGCTCCATTGTTTGTTTTGTCTGCTCCTCAACTCAACTTCTGGACTCTACAACAGGAGCAGGAGGAGCAGTGGCCAAACTAGTCTAGCAGGATTCATGCCCTGCTAGGACATGCACTCATTCCCTAACATTTCCCTCTCACAGACAGTGTGACAAGTAGCTGAGTCAGCCTGTGCATCTGCCACAGAGTTTGCATGGATTTCCCATTGTATGTCCCCTATACTTACTGTCTTCATGGAAGTATGAAGTCAGCTACATGGGACATAACCGATAAGGGCTGTGAATAGATGAAAAGTTGTCCTGGTAGGGCATAAAATCCTGCCAAATTAGTTCAAAACCCTCCTCTCCTCCTCCTGTTGCAGGTCTGGGAGGTGATGGGTGTGAGCAGAACAGTGGAGGGTTTGGCCCCAGTAAAGCCCCAAAAGGTGGGTGCTTGGCACATGACCAAGTAAGGTGTCTTGTGCTGCCCCTCAAGTGCCAGGGTAGACACCTAGGTACAGGAGTTTGAATTCATTGGCCAAAGCAATGGGTGCTAGTGCCTATTGGCCAGTTTCATCTTCAAAATAGTGTATTTAAGGGGGTGATTTAGAGCCATTGTTCCTTTTCTTGATGCCTTCCACTGGGATCAGAAGTATATTCACAGCTCTTCCACAGCAGCCATGCGTTGTGCAGCTTGCACCAGCAGCCTGTGGCAAGGCAACTCTCTCCTCCTCCTCTACCGGGAAACTTTGTATCTATCGCATCGATGAGTACAGGCTAAGACCCCCGTAGACGTGGTTAGAATTTTCGCTGTTACCAGGTTCCTCTTTGCCGAGTCTGTTTAAACTGTTTAAACTCTTTAATTCTGTGTTTACAAATAACTTTGGTGTAACTGCTTCCTGTCCAAAGAATCTCAGAGAATTTTCCAGAATTTTTAATATTAATAATGAAAATAATATTAATTATATAATATTATTAATAATTCATAATCGGTTATTAATAAGAATTTAAATTTTTTTTTTCATTCCCTGATATAATTGTCAGAGACTAAAGACAGTACAGCATACTCACACCAAACTGAAGTCAGTAACACAACTCTAGGAAACATAGTACCTGTAGGAAAGTAAGGGTTTTTTTTTACTTTGATACCACACAAAACAATTCTAGCATATTGCCACCTTTTTTGTTAGACATTTAATATTCCTTCCTATCCAAATTATCTGAAGTGCACTGCACATGATTTTAATAATTTACTCTGAATAGAACTTAGCAGAAATTAAAGCCTAAGGCCTCATTTTGCCATATCCTGCACATATGCAGGATGAAAAGATTGCCACTTCACCAGAGAGCTTATCATCTAAATTGTTAGAAAGTATGTGCTGTTACAGAGATGATTCAAACTATTTGATCAAAAAGCTAGGATTTTCAAAGGCACATAAGAAATATCTGTCTGTTCTCAACAGCATAAAGTATTCATGAGATTCCGTACATTACTCTTATTTCATCAGTTATATAAACCACTGCTATACAATCATTCTAGTCAAACTAAAAATTATGCTCTTGAACAATTAATAAGTGTTAAAGAAAACTTGCAAGGAGCAGAATTCTTTCAGCCAGTCTTCTGAATGTAAATTCAGAATACTAATGCTAAAACTGAAAAAATAGCTTTGTGCTTCTGCAGGACATATTGCATAAAAGGGCCATAAAACCTAATTAAAGACCCTTTCAAAACAATTTACACTTTGAAATAATTTCCAGACTTCACTGAAATCCTTAAGAAGTCTACAATTAACTCAGTCCTGGACACGCATTTAAATTTTATTTAGAAGTACTGTGACGACAGTTTCTAACATCTTTCCTGATAATTTATTAGCTGCAATGGCTTTTGTGTTTCACATATCTGGGGAACATACGAAACATGTCTGCTTCTGTTGTGATCAGCACCAAATCTGTTCTTGCATACTTAAATTTTCAGTAGTAGAAGTAAATACTGTGAAAATCCACCACAGCAGCAAGCCGCAGTAACAATCATTTTTATTACTAACCTAGCCCTACGATGAGAGAAAGAAGTGGAACCTCTGAGCTTTCTGTGCTAACCCTCTGGGTAGTCTGCCCTCCACATGTTCTCTCCAAGATATGTAGCATATTACTCTACTACATATATGCTTACTTATGTAGGATCGCAGGTGCTGAAACTCCATGAAGAGTGCAAAGTGCAAGTGCACATGCATGTAACCATGGCTATAGCACTAGGATGATTCAGGCTGAAGCTGAGAGTCAAAGCAAATAACTTGCTTCAGCTCAGTTTGACTTGTTAAGTCAAAACTTCCAATCTGTTTTGCAAAATACACATGCACTCAATAAAGTTTGAACTAGTCAGTAAAGATAAGGATATGTATTGTTTGTCTTAGATTATGTACAAAAGACCTTTTAGAAGTGTACTTTGTTAAAAATATGTAACAAAAATGTAGTTGTTGGTTCAGTTTAGACATACTTAAAGAACATAAAGGAACATCTATCTGATAAATTATTTAGACAAGCATTCACATCTTTACAGCATTGCTTCAATATGCTTTAGAAGTCCCAACTTACAAAAGTTTAAATTCAGCTCAGTATTGATTTTTTGCTGATAAGCCTCTTTCAATTTTCAGTAAATTAAACCTGTAAATTGTACTACACAGTTGCATTATATGCTGGTCTTTCAGGAATACTTTTCTACACTGAAATCAAGGTCTTATATGAAATAAAGGGAGGAAAGAAACAGTCCTTCCCAATAAATTCTTTCAAGAAAATTTAATTATGATGGATTTCTGCATTTACTTGAATACTCTACCTGGATTTTTAATTAAGCAAATGGATTCTTGTTAATTTGTTTTAAATTTTCAGTCTCCAGATGTCTTTTCTCCTGCAATGTTTTCAATTTCTTAAAAACCATTAAGAACACAAACATATTCTGTGTTCAAGTAGATAACTGCAATTGAACTCTAAAGGATTATTATATATGCCAAACTTAAGAACACTAAAATTAAACAACGTTCAGAAGAAAGTTATAAAGGATTTTGAAGGCAACTGTCAGATATGTTTTGCCAATGTTACTAGTGTCTCTCCATACTAAAAATATTTATTTAGCATGTAGGATCCTTGACTGTCAAAAGTAAAATATGAAAAAATAGTAAACATAAGATTTCAATAGTTAAAATGAGAAAAAATTTGAGAAATGTTAGTGAGAAAAGCACATGGTAGAACGAAGAGTTTGTTGTACAGCTGAAACACTTCTGGAGACCAAGATTCACTTTTCTGCAGTGGAAATCTGTATTTCAAACTAACATAGAAATAAACATCCCTCTCAACTTGTTTGATGACAGAAGATACTCAGCTATGAATACTTAACCAGACACATAAGCCAGTATTAAATAAATTGCAAAACATGAGATATAATGAAGAAATGAGACTGAGTCTCTCTTCATTCCAGTTGAAGAGCAGGAGGGATATCACCACATAAGCATGTACTAACCTTTGGTACATCATTGCCCCAGCAGAGCAAGGGTGCTGGGGTAGAGATCCCACAGCCACACACGTGGTGTTTACTACATGGACTGCTGCTTGAATGTCTGCAGTAGGAGAGTGAATGTGTCTGACTTCGAGACTGATAGGTAGCACCATAGTAGGCCAAGCTGCAGTCTCAGTGTGATGATGAGTTAGCAACCACAGACCATGTGGTTTGAAGCATGGATGAAATTGATGAGGGTAAGCTGGAGATAGATGTTAGAGGCTCTACTAAAGCTCATGCTACCCCATCAGTTGTTTCCAGTTCACAGGCTAAAAAGTTGAAGGCATCTCTTTGCTCCATGCCATAAGTGGAGGGTGTTGATGGGTAGGCATAGCTTTTGGTATGTGTGGATCTCATCATATAAAGTAGTCTTCATTTCCTTTTCAGTTAGAAAACAGCAAAACAAAATGGAAGGTAGCAAATATTAAATAAAAATGAGGAAGCCAATGGTTTCACAGGGAAAAAAATTGGCCTTGATGGCTATTACCTTGAAATATTTTAAAATATGATTTTCTGGAAATTGTCATAGAAATAAGATCAATGGAAATATCAGAATGAAACTCTCACAAAGTGTTCTTAATGCCACTACTGCATCATATCTGAAACCTTTAGGGATTTTTATACAAGAGTTAAGGACCTATACTTTATATCTCCATTCATTCTAAGAATAGAATAGAATAGAATAGAATAGAATAGAATAGAATAGAATAGAATAGAATAGAATAGAATAGAATAGAATAGAATAGAATAGAATAAGCCAGGTTGGAAGAGCCCTGCAAGATCATCCAGTCCAACCTATCATCCAGCCCTATAGTTTTATAATGTTTTATACCTGAGCAATACATCATGGATGGAAGAGTGTTATAACATACAAAGTTCAACCATGAATGGCATGAAAAAGTAAATTACACTGTTTATTATATTATCTATAGATGTACATTTGCTGCAACAACAATTTAGCTGTTAATCATTTTACCATGATTTTAATCTGTTGCTTGATACTGGCTGATATAACTTATAAATGGATTTTCCCCCTTGTTATTCTATTAATGCATCTTTTTCCTTTGATATGAAAAATTAAATGTACTTGATAGAAACATATGTAAGTATTACTATGAAAATAAACCAGAAGCATTTATGCATCTGAATACCTCACCTGTATTGCAGTCAGCATTGAGCTGTCTTGATTTTCCCAATCTCTGTTTGCTGAAGGTATTTGCTTAATTAAAATTAAGGTGAGAAGATTAAATGTCATGTAGTAGGAGACTAGGATATAAATTACTTTCAGATTAACTTTACTTTTTCTGGACTTCTTACTGTGATATTTCAAATCATTTATAGCAGATGACTTCAAATCATCTGCTATAAATCCTTTAGAAGAAAGTTTCTGCATGCTTTAGGAGCAGAGCATCAGAATGCAAGCCACAGTTTGCTTTCACTTGGAAGAGTGTAAGGCATCACTGGAATTGACTGCTTCAGCGGTGGAAACACAACCCCACCATTTGGACTGGTCATGATCTGAATTATATTGTACTGAAACAGGGTGGAGCTCCAGAACATATGCAGTGAGAAGTCTTCTGTGTACTGCAAAGCAATTTAATTTTGAATGAGAATGGACACTGAATGACATATGTTGAGTGATGTTAATTCTTGGCCATGAATTAGAATGAGGAGTTGAGAATAATAGGTTGAGTTGAAAGTGCTGATGATATTCAATACCATACTGTCATCACGCCAGCAAGTGTTGTCTTCAGTGAAGTATTATGATGCTTTGGATTGTCACGAGAGGCTTTCTGTTCTGGTTGCTGTTTTCAGTTTCTGGGTTTGGGTTGTTGGTGTTTTCCACTGGTCTGATTGTGGGCTGGGGTGTGAGCATTAGATCAGTGGCTTCTGCTGCTGTTTCTGCACTTTGCTGAACTTTTTTTGCAAACAGATTTAAGTAATTGTCCATCTCATAATTTTATTCCCAGTAAAATTCGTTATCTCAACTCTTTATCTTAATGCAGAGGTTTTTTCCCTCCCATCTCTGTGGAGAGAAGGGCTGTGTTAACCCAGCACAACTGGTTATCCACATCTTTAAACATACCTCTACTTGTTCTAACTTCAAGTGGTCCATGAAACAGCCCAAGATGGCTATCTCTGCATTATCCTTGTTTTAGTCACATTATGCAGAAATTACAAGATTAGTACTTTTATTATTAGAATAGTAGTGATTTTGTGGTTAACCACAATTGTAGCTGATCAAATCCTTATGTTGCAATTATTAATTTTTATTATTGTTAGTAATCGCAATTTTCTGGGAACATTTCTCTGGGGTTCATTTGGATGTTCGGTTGGCAAGCAAACTACACAAAATTGCTCACAAACACCGAATTAAACAGTTTAAACAGTCAGAACTTAGGAAACAGGGAGCCTAATAACAAAGAGAAATCCTAACCGCACCTAAAAATACTCATGAAAACGCGATAGGTAAAAGATCTTGTGCCGAGGAAAGGAAAAAAGAAGGGGTTTTGCCTTTGCCGCTGCTGCAAAAATACTGTAATGCCGCAATGCCACATGCTGCTAACACGTGGCCGCTGCTGAATGAGGTGCAAAGATGTCTGTTCCTCACGGAGGCGTTGGGAGACAGAGAGAGCAATGGCTGATTGCCTCCCCTTAAATACCCCATTTCGAAGGGTGGAACTGACCAATAGGCAATTAGCATCCATTGTTTGGCCAATTGATTCAAAAGTCCTGTGCCCAGGGGTGGACCCTAACACACTGAGGGACAGCACAGGTCACCTGACTTGTTCATGTGACTTGTCCATGTGGCCCGGGGCTTCCTGGTTCAAAGCCACGCAGTCTGTTCCCCTACTACCCCCGGACCTTACAACAGGGGGAGGGATGAACAGGAATTGAACCAAATCTGGGCAGAATTTATGCCCCACCAGGACACCTTCCCTTTTAATGTAAAACTTAGACATGTCTGTTAAATCTTGGTGGGCAAAATGTGCATAAAAACAGGGAGAACAGAGCAAGACTTTTTCCTGGGAAAATGTAGCTTCAAAAAAATTTACATATCTGCATTTTGAGGGAGAAAAGAAGAAACAACAATATTTGTAGTAGTCTGTGGAGACCTTCTGATCTTTTTGCACTTATTTCTTGGAAAGAAAATTTGTGCTTTGGAAGTAGGTCTTGAAAATACATTTTTCTAAGAAACTTTGTAATATCTACGTATTTCACCTTTATATGGGAAATGAGAGCTTTCAGTCGGTTTAATAATGTATTTTATCTATAATTTGCCATGAATTCAAATACTTGTCCTCACTACTTTATCCCCTTGAAAGTGAAAATTGCTCAAAAGAAGTCAGATATTCTAGAAACTTGAGGAATTTGGTGTTGATTTTACTATGCTTTGGAATAAATGACAGAAAATTGATGGATGGATGAACAGTTGGAAGGATAGACAGAATTCTACAACAGTCTTAGTTCCTTTTGCTTCACAGAATCATTCAAGTTGAAAAAGACACTTGGGAACATCAAATGCAACCATTAACCCTACCCTACAAAATTCACCCTTAAATCATATCCCTAATCACCACATCTAAATTACTTTTAAATATATCTGGGGATGATGGCTCAACCACACTGCACAACCTATTCTAATGTCTGAGTACTTCCTGTGAAAAGTTTTTTCCTAATGTCCAGTCTAAGCATATCCTGTTGCAGCTTGAGGTCATTCTCTCCTACTCTATTGCTAATTACCTATGAGAAGAGAGCAACACCAACCTCTCCACAATGTCATTTCAGGTAGTTGTAGAAAATAATGAGTTCTCCTCCTAGCCTTCTCTTCTTCAGACTAAAGAAACTAAACGGCCCCAGGTTCCTCAACATTCCTCATAAGACTTATTCTCTAGGCCCTTCACAAGCTTTGTTGTCCTTCTTTGCGCTCGCTCCAGCACCTTGACATCTCTCTCGTACTGTAGTGCCCAAAATTGAACAGAATAATAGAGGTCTATTCTCACCAGTGCCAAATACAGGGGGACAATCACCTCCCCATTCCTGCTGGACACACTTTTTCTAATACAAGTCAGAAAGCCATTCACTTTCTTGGCCACCTGGGCACACTGCTGGCTCACATTCAGCCTCTTCTTGATTAGAACCCCCAGGTCCCTTTCTACTACACAGCCTTCCAGCCATGTTTCCCCAAGCCCTGAAGATTCAGAAAAGCTACAAAATGGTACAAAAATTATAGAGCCCTGACTGAGTATGGACGTGGAAATGAGAAAGGCTTTAGCAGAAAAGAAACAAGGTTTACAATTCCCACTGCTGCTATTGCATGTATCTTGACTGAGAGCTGACACAGGAACAGATAGACAAATGCTATCGCAGAGAACATATTGTGAGCCTTTGAAACAGCTCTGTACTGTTTTTGACTTGTATCTCCTCCATAGTGTCATTAGCTTTAAAGATTTCAGCTTCTGCTCTCAGCAGTGGTGTCATTTACAACTGCTGCTTCTGCTATTGACTGATGAAATTAAAATGCACTTAAAAGCATTACAGAGAACAGATTTGCAGAATGTCAATTTTGGATTGACATTACTATGAAAAACAGTATTGATTTGTTATATTAATTTATAGGGCTATTTCCATGACAAATTTTGCTATTTGAAGGTAGTGAGAAGGTAAAATCCCAACTGTGATTCACTTCAAAGATTGCAGCTCCTCAAATGGATCCTTGAAGCATTGGATTTTTTTTAATTGTCTGCATTTGAACGGGAAAAAATTTGCTACCTTGTCTAGGACTGTGAGTCTCATATTTATGTAGGGGAAGCTCGTTCTTAATAATTGAGAGTGGGAGTATGGCTTTTTCTTGATTTTGCAAGATACACAAAGTGGGTAGTTATATCCCTTTCCTTTCCTTTCACTTGTCTCTGCTTTATACCTAAGACCTTCTTTTCTATATTCCCTCAGTAGTCCCTCATCAAACTGAGCTAAATGAGCTTGCAGATCAAACTCACTATTATATTATTAATGTTTAAACTCCTATTAAGTTTCATGACAGAAATTTAAGCATGAAATTACTCAAAATTTGCCATCACAAATTTCATTTTCAAAACCTGTTTTTTAATAAATTTGACATATAATATTATTGCTATTAATGCACATGTAAAAAAAAACAACTTAAAGATTATTAAAATGTTGCATTAAAGGTTATTGTTTTAGTGATATAGTGGCACTGAAAACTGTATATGCATGTTTATAAATAGCAACAAATTACCTGCTTGCAATGTGGACAGCATTATTCTGGTGTTAAATAGGATATTTATTAGTTCAGTCTCCTTATCTTAATTTCTAAAAGAATAAGAATATTGATGAGACAAGATAAGTCTTTTTGTCAAGTAAAACTGAAATAGTGAAATTTTAGTTTCGTCAGTAAAATGGTGTCCCTAAATATACCACATGCTATGACCATATTACTGGATAGCAGTGTTAAAATAACATTCTACAGTGATCGTTGCAGGTAAAGTTATTTTGCAACAGAACTGTATATTTTTTATGTAAACTAAAGATTATTCTTGAAGTTAAGCCAATTCCATTATCTGAAGTCTTGTCTACAAACATTCCTAACCAAAACAGTTCACACAACATTTGTGCCAAATACGTGGAAATTGGGATGAATACCATAAGCAATCAAAGTATATTATTCAAGAAAACATCTCTTTTCAGTAAGAAGAGACAGAGAATTTCTTTAAGCAAATATGACACTGCACACCAGTGTAAAGATTGAAAGATCTGTGCAAGTAAGTAACATTACTGTCTTTGGAAGTCCAGATATTTTATGAATTTTCTTCCAAGAAATACATAATTGGTGGCAGTTAGTCCTCTAATACAGCATAAAGAATTACATCTTTTTATCAAAGGTTCACAAATTTAAAACAACTGTTAAAAGATGTTAATGTTTAATAATATCAGTTTATTTCGTTTATCTAAACCTTTTACTTTGTAAATCAGCTTTTGGAAAGACAATATACATTTCCAGTGAAGGCAACTTGAATTTCATGATCTACCTGGTTTATCTTTCTACTGTATCTTCTTCACACTTCTTCCTAGTATGGCAATGTGCTTCCTTCTCACCCTCTGATTTGACCTTTATGTCCCATAAAGGTGCTTAAGTCATAACCATCAGTGCTGGTCATGGGACATGTCTGGTCTCAATTGCTACATATGACTCAAAGTGGATTTGGGGAGACAGATAATACAATGGCCAAGTGTAATTTGAGAAATGCATCCTCCTGACCACAGAGCTGGTTAGTGTCCAGATTGAGCCAAATTTGGAAGAAAGTAACTTCTATAGTTGGTGTGTAAACATAACTCAAGTATCTTCATAACTAGTGGACAGCCCAGGGCTCACTGAGAATTCCTGCATGGTACCAGTCTGTACATCAGGATCTCCCCATGATTACTAATACTTTCCAGGGTTCTCAATCCTGTGAGAAACCTTATTACATCATATACTTGGTAAGTAAATTGAAAATAGGCATACTGAAACTTTGAAGGCTTAGATAAGTGATATAAAGTATCGATTTTCTATATAATCCTTTAGACAAACTATTGAGCAAGTCTGTGACTAGAACTGGAACCAGCTGTGCCTAGACTCCTCTCTAAAATGGAATTTATAATAAAAGGGGTCCTTGCTGACCCTTGTGAATCAACAACAGTCTCCATAACAGTTTTTCCAGATTCTGTTCTCTTTACAGGAATTGTCACCTTGCCATTAAATCTTGTTCAACCATTGTTGCTTTTACTACCAAACTTTAAATTGATAATTTGTATTAAAAAAATATTGCTGCTTCTCTTATATGAACGCATTATGTCACACAATCTGTGACATCTATGCTCTAGTGAAAAAGATCACCCGAGATTGGAAAATTACAAAATCTTGAAGTCTGCATAACAATATTAAGGTACTTTTTTCTGCACATAATCAGAAATTATGTTGATCATTTAAGTTGCAAAAGAGACCTTCACTGAAAATACAGCTTTAAAAAAAAACACATGCAATTCAATCACATCTGAATGTTCTTTCTTCTCCTTTTGTGCTATGAGAAGTAGCACCTAAGCTTGTAAAGTTCTGTAAATAGCTTTTGTATGAAAGACAGTTTCGAAGTAAAGACAAGATAGACTGGGAATGAATAAAGTGAAGTAATTATATTTTTGAGGATGTGTATGTTATCTCAAGACACTAGAAGAATGTTAAAGACTATCCTTGAAAAAAATTTGAAATATCTTGTTGCAGACTGGAATGTAGCCATATCTTTTGGCACCACTTTGAATAAACACAATACCTACAGAAGCTTTTCAGTAAGGATAGATACTTTGGAAGTATATCAAGTGAATATAATGTGAGCAGGTATTGTCATATCTGTCTTGATAAGAGAATTAAATTCACATAGCTTAAACTAATGCAAAATGTGCCAACAAAAAAATCTTGATCACATAGCTGGATTTTAATTTCAAATTAGTGTCAGTAAAAGGAAAGAAGATAAATATATTTAACAGTAGTATATGAATAGTAAAACAACAACAATAAAAATCAGGTAGTAGACTCTCTGCTAATTTCCCATATTTATAGTCACAACTTTCCAGGTTAGTAAAATGTTAGTTCTGCTTTCTTTCACTCAGCTCAGCATTACAGACAGGCCAGATGAAAAGAAGAAAAGTAAAAGACAACCTGTATTTTAATATTCTCTAATAGCTGTGTCATGATTTGCATTGTTTTAGAAATATTAGGTGTTAGCATTAAAGATCAAGGTAGACATGGAAGAGTCAGAATTAAATACTGAGAGTAGACTGAACTGCTAGATTATGTCTTCAGCATGTTTATCACAAATTATTATCATATTATTAGCTTACATTTATTTCAGATGTGTGAATTCATTTGGAGGGGTATGGGGGGGAGGGGCGGAGGGTGTTGTGTGGATACACAGCTGCAACATGTAGAGGGATGACACATAGGCTCTAATTCCAGGTGTCTGGTGGAGCCAAGAGCAGGATGACCTAGTGGTTGTAAAAACTCTGATAAGAAACTAAAACAAAGAACTCACAGTTTCTCTGTGTTCTTGGATGTTGGGCAGTGTCTGTATTTTGTATCAAATAGAGATGTGTGACTTCATATTTTTAGTTAAGTCAATCATTGTGTTAGCTTTAGCTATTCGGTTAGGTAAATAGCCAATAGAATAGTAACACGCTGCCTTGTTTAGAATATCTAAGCATATATAAGATGAACAAATGCATGGAATAAACGGAACTAGTGTGCATCAAACTGTCTCCCTATCTCCTTGTTCATGGCAGTGTTGGATTTTTTTTACATAACTGCCTAAAAGTAATAAAGGTAAAATGTTACTTTATTAAATATGGGAGGGAGGAGGCAGAGTGTGGCATCTCAGTAATTTCTCAAAAATGACGTAGTACTAAATTGTACTAAGTGATACTCAACTGTGATTCAAGGATTTTAAAATACCTGTGTAGCTTTTCCTATGTCTCTTTTGAGAGATAGAAAGTTCCATGTAAACATGAGGAAGAATTTTTTCACAGTGAGGGTGACAGAGCACTGGAACAGGTTGCCCAGGGGAGTTGTTGAGTCTCCCTCTCTGGAGACATTCCACAACCACCCAGATGCTTTCCTATGTGATCTGGTATAGATGATCCTGCTCTGGCAGAGGCATTGGACTTGATGATCTTTTGAGGACACTTCCAACCCCTAAGCTTCTGTGATTCTGTGATCTGTTGATAGTTTTGAATAAAGGATAGCATATCCTAGCCTTTGATTTGGAAGAGGAGTTCTATTTGTAAGTATGCCTCACTTTCACAGCACTTGTATTCCATATGTGCTATTCTAACTGGAGAACATACATACAAATTGTCTACGAAGTATTACTGCCATGCCACTCTTAGTATTTAACAGGAAGAACCAAGGAACTAAACACAAATAATTCAGATATGCAAAGGTGGAACAAATAGAAAATCAAATAAAAAACCCAAATCAGTAGCAAACTTATACTGAGTTTCTGCAGTATCAATCTGACAATAGAACTTAAAATGAATGGAATTTCTTAAATTTAGTATGATTAAGTACACATTTTTGCTATACCTGTAAAGGGAATAAGGGCTTTTTTGGGTGAAGGTTTGAAATTAGGAACAATTTTTCATACTGACACAATTCATGGGATTCCTACCTTAAAATTATAATTCATAGGATTTCTTCCTTAACACAAAGATTCATGGGATTACTTCCTTAAAAGCAGGTACTTTCCAAGCTGTTTTGATTGGAACAAGCTAAAATGTCTACATATAGATTGAAAAGTATCGTAACTGTAATGCAGATTCCATTGTTTTGTCACTCTCTTGAGTTAACGCAGCCTGCCCTCACAAATGCCGCCTCGCTACACACAGACTGGAGAGAAAGTAACACCAATCCCCCACCCCCACACCCCTCAAAAAAAACCCACAACCAACCAACCACCACCACCACCAAAAACACCTCACAACCCGAACAAACAAACAAACAAACAAAAAAACAACAAAGAAACCACCAAAAAAAATCCAACCTCCCTAAAAAAAAACCCACAACCCTGTGGGTTCAGATAGAGAGAGCTTAATGAGGTGATAAGATCACAGAATCATAGAATGGCCTAGGTTGAAAGGACCTTAGAGGTCATCTACCCTGCCACGGTCAGGGAAGCCCCTCAGCTAGATTCAGCTGAAAAATGGTGTCCCTCAGAGTTCCATACTAGAACCAGTGTTGTTTAGCATCTTCATCAATGATCCAGACGGTGGGATGGAGTGAACTCTCATCAAGTCTCTAGGTGACACCAAGATGAATGGTGCAGAGGGATGTGATGTCATCGAGATGCAACTGAGCAATCTGAAGAAATGGTCCCAGATGAGCCTCATGAGGTTCACAAGGTCAAGTGCAAGGTACTGCAACTGGGTGGGAACAATGTCTACTATCAATACAGGCTGCGGGAAAATGTGATAGGGAGCACATGATTTAGAGAGATTTAAAATAAAATTTAATTAAAAAATGTCTACTTAAAGAAGTTGTGAAAGAACTACAAGAACATCTTTCATGAAATACTCTTCAAAATTAAGAAAAACATGGGTCTAGTTATCTATTAGTCCAGTTATAAGTTTTTATAAACAAAAATTCCCATTATCTCTTTTGTTAAATTCCCAGACAACCTACCAAACACCACCTCTCTTTATGTGACATTAAAAACAGTTCCTCAACAGCTTCTGTCTCACCTTACTCTGTTGACTTAAGTGACATCTAAAGTGTCAGAATCCTTGGCAGACTATTTTTTTGAGTTTCACCCAGAAAATGGCTGGCATTCTCTGAAATAAAATAGTCAAAGGAATGAACAGCCTTGGAATTTGCATCTCCTGAACAACTAATACACATACAACATTTCTTAACAGAACAACTTCATCAATGGAGTTTTGCCAGCATAAAACTTGAGCAAGAAACTGGTAAATCAGTCTCCATAATTTCAGACCTGTTACTGTGTTTATGTACTGTTTGTCAGGATGGTAGCAGGCTACCTAGTTGAGCAAATCTAATTCTGTGGGGAATTTTGTAGAGGAATATAACATGTATAAAAAAATTATTTAGTGAAAATCTTAATTATTTTACCTGGATATAGTTTACTTTCAACAATAGCAAAAGTCAAATACACTAAATGCAGTTCACATCACAGCAATATTCAAATCATAAAATATTAGTAATAAAAAAAANTCATAAGAATTCATTGGAGGGGGAGGGGGAGAGAGGAGGTGAAATAATTATTTTGCTTTTTTTATCTTTACAAAATAAATTTTAATGAAAACAATTGTCAGTCAGGACATGGTATTACCCATTTCAAGATGCTCTGAACTGAGGATTCTGTGAGCAAGATGAGCAGTCGTGGATCTTTTATCTTTAATTATTTAAACACACTCTAGCTATTCTGAAAAAGGCAGTATTACAGCAAGAAAGATAGTGACCATTATACAGTATCATTACACAAAGAATGTTAGGTTTTCAGTGAGTCCTGACAGGTATCTTCCCCACAAGGTTTTGTGTGATTATCTGACTCTTTTCCATATTATAGAAAACTTCAGAAGTGACTCTAATTCCTTCTACATTTCCCTTAGCTTGAAACAGCATCCTTTTGTGCCTGGCAGCAGATGCAGTTTTCAGGATGTTTGTTGCTTTACTTTGGGCAAGCACACTAATCGGCAGTTTTACAGCTCTTGAACAGTAACAGTGTTCTTACATCAAGGCAGAGGTGTTCCAAGCTTCCTCAACATACTTGATGCTTTAGGTATATGAACCAGATTGAAAGACACCAAAAACCACACCAAAGCAACAACAACAAAAAACCCCAAACCAAACCAAAAAACAACCTTTCCCAAAGATAAGAAGGCAAAAAACAGAGGATTAATAGTTAATGGAACTTACCCAACTTCAAAAGTGCACTTTGATTTCAGAAGTGAGCAAAGAACATGTTGAAAAATACTTTATGTTAGCAAAGCTGCTAGCTCAGCTCTGCAGGGCAATGAGGATACCAGTTCATGTATTATGAATGGTTACTTCCAGAGGTCAGAAAAATAATTTAGACTGAGGGTGCCAGTTCCTACTGTTTCAAGGCATGCTTTAACTCATCTTAGGAGGAATGAGACTTAAACCTAATATTTTGAACTATTTGCATGATGAGCTATATGTGTGAGTGCTGAACTATTAAAGCACAGGTGAGGTCATAAAAAGACATAAAAGACACATCACAATGAAACACAGAAACAATCTGTTTATTGTTGTCCTGGGTTGAGATTGATATCTTTAAGGATCATGGAGTACAGACCTCCAAGAGGTCCAGAGCAACCAGGATTAGATGAGATATTGTAATCTCGAGATATTTCACTCCCATAATTCTTTTATTTTACTTTATTTAGGCTGACATCAAAGCCAGATCTTGCTTTCCTTTCTGGTAAGAAAGGGGGAGTATCACAAGTCTGTTTGGCCTGAGTAAAGGTGAAACATGAGCGTGGAGCAGTTCAAGCCTGGCCAGCCTGAGCTAGCCTATCACTGGCAGGGGACGAAAGTTCACTGGGGCTTATGGTGAACTCCAGGTGGGAGAAGAAAAGGGGTTCTGGGGTTTTGATTTTGGTCTTTTTGGAGGGAGGTTTTGGAGAATGTTTGGGCTTGGTAGGATCTTGTAAGTATTTTATATGCTTCTGCACTGGTTTGCACTGTAGTTTGTAGTCATTAGTAGCACCTTCCATTTACTCTTTGAATATAATCTGTATTTTTATTCAATCCTCTGTGTGTGGTTTTTCTATAATTACTTTGAAAGTCATTTTAGAGCTCTGTGTTCCCTCACTGCCCTTTAAATGAAGATAAGTATAAAGATCTAACAACGACACAAATTTTTTTTGCTTAAGTACTTGATGTCTAGCTAGACATTCTGCAGTTGCCTAAGAGTGGCAACTTTCTGTAAGCTTTGCACAAAAATGTTAGAATTGTGTTTTATCAGAGGAAGAATGTATGTGAAAAGGTTTCAGTTGCTTAGAAAGGAGAGTAGGAGGATATTCAAGTTCTGGAATTGTGTCATGAGATAGCACTAATTAAATGTGATATCTTGCGGCGAAGGGGTCCTAGTGCCCTCCGGCAGAGCCGCTTAGGAGAGCTGCCGGCTGCTGATCCCTGCTTAAATACCCTACGGGGGTGTGTGGAACTGACCAACAGGCGTCCAGCATTCCCTAGCCGACCAATTGATTCAAAACTCCACGCATATGTGCCGCCTGAGGTCCCCCCTGGGTCCCGGGGCACGTGGGGTGCCCACGCCCCTCAACCTCTACCGGACCTTGGACAGTAGAGGGAGGAGAGAGCCCAGGAATTGAGTCCATTCTAGCGTGCTTGTCGTCCTATGCCGGGACAAATTGTCATCTGAAACTTGATCTTCTGTTCAAAGTGACTTTTTGTTTAGTCAACCTATTAGTGGAAAATCAATGCAAAATAAGAAATTAGAAGCCTGGGTTTAAAATACTAAAATGAAACATTTTTATAGAACAAAATACTTTCTTAAAGCTTTTGGTTTGTTTTGTTTGATTTTTTAATAGAATACCTTGCATTAAAAAAAAAAAAAAATGAAATGAGAACCATAAATAGAAATTTTCCATTGGATATTATTTTTCTCTTTTATGCTTCTAATTTTCTTGTTTAAAATGTTGCCTACTACATCTTGTGCTTCACTGTTAAATTACTTCAAATATATTTTTATAAAATAATATTTGCATGTCAAGTAAGAGAGTTTTAACTTTTTTTTCCCCTGGATTAAAAATACTAATAATTTGTATATAATGATGCTGCTTGTAACTGTCTTTGAGCAAAACATTAGGTACAATTCTTTTGATGTTGATATTAAACCTTAACAGAATTGCCAAAAAAGTATTGCTTTCCTAACTTCGTATTTGCTAAGACATAAAGTTATTACCTTTCCAGTTTAATTTGCAAGCAAAGCTAAATCCATGTATGAACAATGTTCTATTATTAGTTACCAAGTGCACCTCTAATAATCGACATATCACTCTAAATAAGGTATGCTTGTTCATTTTCCTTAACATTAGGCATAGAAAGCTTCTTAATATTTAATATTAAACTGATTAAAAAACCAAACAGCTTATATCATCCGACATCTGCGGGTTTTGGTTGATTAAAATTAGTGTGTCTCTGCTGAAGTCAGTGGAACTGAGTTTCAAAAGCTGTTCATCTGATGTATTATTTCTAAAACTGCAAATTAGAGGTGGTAACCTTGAAGAAAGCCTGAAAATTTAGTTAAGCCTGTTAATCTAGCCCATATAACTTAATGTTTAATAAGTCTTCCTAATAGTCTTTATTACTGGAATTACACATTTAAAGTAGATATATTACTATTTTTAAAATATTAACTAAGACTTAAATCAACAACATTTTAAAATTTAAGCCCTTCTATACCTGTATTTTTAAATGCTTGAATGCTAGGTAGAAAAAACTAAGAGCTTGGCTGTACACTACCTAATTGCACTTACATTTGACAGTAATGAGAAAATAAAACATTCTGTATGATGGATAGGAAGCATATTAGCTGAGACAAAAAAAAAAAAAAAAAAAAAAAAGCTTAAAAACCCATTGTGCCAAGAGGAATCCTTCCATAGTAAATCATTAATGCAGGCACACAATATGTGTGCTACAAGAGACTCACATAGTTCCCCAGTGTTCAAAATCTCAGCACTTTCATTAAAAAAGGTAAGTTTTGTTTTAATATAGCTGGTAAAGACTTGGTGAGGAACCTATATAAACCTAATGGTCAGGACATTCACCCAAAATACAAGGCATTCAAATTCTGTTCACTTCTTAATACCATCTTTTGCATTATAGGAGAGGCTATCAGCTACTAGAGATTAGGATACACCTTGCTGCCTGCAAAAAAAGCATTCAAAAATTCTGTGCTGGAATGAAAGCAAAAAAATAATACATCTGTATGTCCTACTAGATAAAGTCCTTAGGTAGCAATGTGTTTTCTTACTTCCCTAAGGTTGTTTCAATAAATGTACACATTTTGATTTAAAAAAGAATTATTTAAAGTAAAAATACATCTTGGGTTACGAGGGATGCCAAGAAAAAAAATCCTACTGATAATGGGTGCCTTAAGCACAGCCCTAACTCCTTGTTTTACATCATGGGACAAATAAAATAAAAGCTCAGTTCCCATCTGTGTCAGGGAAATGCAGCTGAATTATCCTGCATATACAGGCTAATCAGTGTGATGTAACAGGTAACAGATTCAACTGTGCATACCTGGCATGTTCAACATTCTCATACTGGATCAAGCCTTCAGGGAATAGTGACCCATTTCTTTCTAAGTTCTGTATCCCAGAGTGTCTTGAAAAGGTATTAAATTGATTGCTGCTTACATGAGGAGATTCCTGGCATGAATGGAAACAGAATGCAGTCAGATACTGAGATTTAGATGCCTCCAGGCATATGCAATTGTGGAGCAGTCTCTGTCAATCTCGCTTTTGGACACGTTTGTCTGTGCTTGCCTATGCTATTTTTCAGATGCTTTAGACAATTTTTAGAACTTTCTTTATACTAAAAAATTGAGTTTGTTGCTTGAATCAGAGAGCATTACAGAGCAAAACATTAGTTTTGGTTGTACTTACCATGAATGACTTTTTAGGAATAAAAAAAAAAACCACAAAACTGTAATTTCTGCATCATAAAGACGCACTTGAAATTAAAATTTAGCAATGAAAGATACAGAGGAAAATTAATATTAATTTTATTTTTCACTTTTCAAGCAGTCATATCATTATCTATACAGCAGTTTGAACAGCAAGTGAAGACTGCCATCTTCTGATTTTCATATACATCTGCACAACAGAATATATACCTAAGTTTTCCATACTCCTGTTTATTACGGTGTTTCTAGTTGCAAAAATGGTCAGCCACATCTTGATCCTGTTGTCTACAATACTGCAGCCCACCCACAGTCTTACATCCACAGTATCCTGCTCCATCTGTGAAAGAGAAACATTTGTCTATGACAAATAAAACTGGTTTACTCCTCCAACTTCTTGCAAAGCTATCTGTTTCATAAATTCATCGTGTCATACACACTTCCAGCATCAGTTAATTGGTTGACTGACTATTTTCTTATCAACTTTAAGTAGTTAGTGCTATCACAACATTAAGCATGTATGCACAGTAGAGGTCTACCTCCCATTACAAGTCAGTAGTTGTAATGGAGTGGTATTAATTAATTGATTGTGAGATGGTATTTTTTTCAAAATTAATATCATTTATTAATTTTGTTATTCAGCAATCTTGTCACCCCGACCACTATTTTAAAAACAATAATTAGGTTCTTTGCACAGTCATGAAAAGCATTACATAAAGAAATAACTAGATCTATGTGCTAGTTTGAACTGGTTGAAGAATTTGAGTGAGAAATTAGACTATTGGCTGAGAAATTAAAATATGTTACGTCACTTCACCCAGAGCTTTACTGAAAAAGAGAAAAAAATTGTTTTAAGAGTGTAACCCAAATACAGATAAGTGAGATGGTTTCAGTCCTCTCTGGCTGTGGCTGCTCCTTGAATGGTTCCTTTGTCTCTGCCTTTTTGTAGCTGATTCTTAAAAATTCTACTAACTTCTTTCCTGCTGCTAATCCCCCTGGCTGATCTACCTCTGCCTATCGGCAGCATCAACAGGTGGTGAGATAAGACTGGGGAAGGCAGAGAGGGTGATAGGGGTTGTTGGTTACCCCTCTTGGGGATTTAGATTTCTGAGAGGAGTGTGGTATTTCTGTATTACCTTTTCCACTGTATATATCTGTAAATATCTGTTACACATTATAAATATTTCCTTGTATATTGTGCATAGCTGTAAATATAAATCTTCATTTATCAACTTCCATCTGGTCTGAGCCTAGCCTGGGTTATTTCAAAAGGGGCCGGGGGGAGAAGGTAACTGCTAAACCACCACAATCTAGAACAAATAACTAGCCATAATACAATATTTATCTCAACTGAGCTGGAGGAGACATTCTTGCAGTCAGTTATACCACTTGTCTACTAGATGGACTCAAGGAGCTCCTTTCTGCTTATGGCAGAAAGGATTCAATTAGGTTAGGATTCCATTAGATTCAATTACAGAGTTTGCTAAAGATCTGCTAAAAAGGTTTTTGAGTATTTACTCACAAAAATATCCTGACTCTACAGCTTCAGACAGCACCCAAACACTTTCAGGGAGTTCTCTTGATGCCTTGTCATCCACTGAGGCTTCTGGTTCTTCCCAGGCTCTTAGCAGAATGCTGGGAGAGAAGCAGACAATATCTGACTTGGTCTTGGTTCCTCTTGGCTCCAGACTCAGCAGGGAGGCTTGCAGAGGGGCAGGCAAGATGTCTTGAGGATGTGCAACCTTGGCATGGATGTCACACTGGCTATTCAGGCTAATTGAGTGGAGACATTTAAAGGCTATTCCTTGTAAACTTGAAGCAGGCAGTTTCCAGACAGATAAGCCCAAAGTATTAGGGCTGGTTATTATGCAGCAGGGCTAATTTATAGCTTAGCATAATGTAATGCTGTAGAACATGGCAGGATGCACATTGAGAAAGTGGCAGAATCACTGCCAGAAGCAGAGAGCATGATAAGGCAGAAACTATGGCAGTAGCAGAAGCAGCAAGCAGCAAGCATGCATGTTGTCTCTACCTGCTTATCTCTTTCATCAATGTAGCCTGAGACCTAATGGGCCTTTGGACATAGATTAGCCAGTCAGAATGGCAGTTATATGAGCTTAACCATATTAGGTGAAGCTACAGGCTTACTTTACCTAAATTTGGGAAAACATAGGCCTTGCACGAGGCAGGCACAAGCTAAGTGTATGTACCTTGTGTGGGTACCCTGTAAACAAGTTCGAACAGACATAGTGGCGCCAAACCCCCATTGCCTTCTTTCTGGCACTTGCTTCTCTCAACAGAAGGAGGGCAAGCCAGGATATGTGTAAGCCTATTTTGACCTATTCAGGCCTTCCACAACAGCTGTATCCCATCAATTAATAGTAATACCTTTAAAATTAGTAATTTTTTTCATTTACCTGGTATGTGAACTGAAAAGTATCAGATATTTAATCAAATGCTTTGCACTCTTCACTAAATTAAACCAGTATTATAGGTCTACATCAAATGGAACAAGTGTGTGTGTATATATATATATATATATATATATATATGCATTCATATGTGTGTATGTGTGTCCATATATACACATTTTATATATATATGCATGCATATTCTGTCCAATTATGGCACATTTGTTTGTGACTCAGACAGCTGATTGAGGTAAAATAAAAAGCAGGTAAGCATAAGTAGCAACATCTAACCTCTCATAGCAAGAGTCTGGTGCACCTAGCACTTGCACAGAAGACCAGCTGGTGCACGCTCTACAGGAAATCATGTTCTCTGCTGCTGAAGGCCTTGATAATCCAGCATAGTTCCCTGTCAAGAAGGAAACCATTTTGTTACCTAAAAGTATTCAAATGTATAGATCCTATTCTATTTGACCTTCATCTGCACTCATGCATTCCCATTGTGTATACTGCTGCACAGCACAACTAATGGAGTAAATTTGTAATCCTACATCTGGGTCAAATTCAGTGCTCCACAGTTTGATCAGTAGTTTTGAAAAGTAGACAAGTCAAATATAAGATGTTATTTGTATGAAGACTTGCATTTACAACTGCTCTATCAATTCTGTCCGTATGTTAAGGAAAGTCTTTCTTCATATACTCTTTCATAGCTTTCAAACTGTTTTTCTCTTTCAAATAGTCTAGTACTTTCCACGTTTTCCTAAGGGACAATATACTACTTAGAATCCAGGTTTCAATCGACTGTAGGAGTATGTGCATGTAAATGTATCTAGATATTTATGGAAGAAAAATAAACATACTTCATGAAAAGTGTTCAATCATCCCAAAGGATCCTGCTGATCACCTATTACAAGATTTTCTGATTCTTTCCCTCTGTGCTATTCTCTCCCTAGCTTTTGATCTCCCTGATTTAACCATCAGATGTTCATTTAGTCCTTTCAGACTAAACAAAATAACAGGTTGGTCTTTTAGCCTGGAGGTGAGGGTGGAGGTGGGATATGGGGGGGAACTAGGCTTTTCTCAGCGGTGCCCAGTGACAGGATGAGAGGAACTGGGCATAAACTACCTGAAATACAAACTAAAGTACAGAAAGTTGTGTTTAAATACAAGAAAAAAATATTTGTCTCATTATCTGAAAGCATATTATTTTTTCATTGCTTTAGGGGAATAATGCAACTGTGGGAATTATATCTGTCATTCTATCAGAAGGATTGTCTCAATCAGTTTTTCAGTTCAGCAGTTGAACTAAAAAAACCCAGGCAAACAGAAGCTGATGCAGAGAAAGGCAAGTGTCTCCTCAGAAAAGCCGGTAAAATTTTTAAGGATGCTTGTCACAAACCAGTCAAATATTCAGTCTCTTTTTTGTGCATCTGAAGGTTGCAGTGTGGCCTATTGTGCTGGTTTGAACTAACTGGAGAATTTGAGTGAGAAATTAGACTATTGGCTGAGAGAGGAAAACAGATGATGCTACTCCACTCAGAGCTCTACTGACTGAGCTAGCTGGGCCCATTCATCAACTTCCAGTGTTCAAAAGGTGGCGGGGCAGGTAACTGTTCAAACCACCACACCTGTATTGGTTGATATGGCACTGTCCTGTTTCTCCACATTCCATTAAAAAAATTAAATACAATTCAGAATGCAAATGACTATGAAAGAGGAATGTTTGGGTTCTGTTACCAGTTCAGGAATGCTTAATGACTAACGTAAGGTAAAATTATGCCTGTTGTACATCTAGTACTGAGTGTGCAGAATCAGTTTCAAATGGCATCACGCAGGAAAGAACTATCACTTGCTTTCCAGTTTCCAGAAGTAGGATCATTGTGCTATATTTAAGGACACTTACAAAGAGATTGATGAAAGTGCAATCTTTAAATGGAATATCTGGACAAAAATAAACTGTTTATTCTGACCAGCTGACAGATGGGTTGGTAACAACTTTAGCCTTTCTAAATCAACATAGGGAAAAAAGATATGGAAAAAAAGTCATTAAGACTGTCCACATGTCACCAGAGGCTCCTGGGCAGATTTTGGAGTCTTTTCTTTGGAGCTTTCTAGAACTGAACTAGACAAAACCTGTCCTGAGCAACTTCATCCAGTGATGCCAGCAGCCCATCTTGCAACAGGGGACACGTACCAGAGCATCTGTAGAAGTTTTCCCCAGACTACATCATTCTAAGGCTCATACCGTACATAGTGTAAAAACAATATTTTTTTCTTTCATAGCATTGTTTCCAAAGTAGTCGAACTATCTGTTACAGCAGAGCAGCTATTACTCTTATACCAAAAACACTTCAAACTTCTTTTGTGCCAAACATGTTGAAAGCAGCATGGTGGAATTTGTCCCTTCCTTTGCAAATGTTATCATGGTTAGAAAGTTTGAGTACATCATTCTCTATAGGTCTGATGAAGAACCATGTTAGGATGAATGCCTTTGTGCTCTTCTGAGGCCACAATATCTTTTTCAGAATTCAAATCAGCTAGATGATTGGCAGCATTTGAATAAATTTTTACTTAAATTTTAATTGTATGGAGTTCTGTACAATGGGCAGCACGAGGGAAAAAAAAAAAAAAGAGAAAAACAGT
>VWZI01020081.1:0-51988 GCA_013396835.1 Psilopogon haemacephalus | reverse complement strand
AAGGGGGCGACAGGGGAAAAAAAAAAAAAAAAAAAAAAAAAAAGGAAAAAAAAAAAATTATATAGCCCCCCCCCCCCCCCCCAAAAAAAAAAAAAAAAAAGCCTTTGACTTTTATCTTTAAGTACTAATAACACTCTACTTCAGCACTTCAGCTCTGGAAATTGTCCTATTAGAAACATGATTTTTAATTTCATCCTTTGTTCTTTTTTTGAGTGAAAAAAAATGTGATTGCTTTTGGCACAATAGGCTCAGTCAATTATTCTCACACTATTGTAAGGGCTATCTGTAAATGAACATTGGTTTTATTCTTTCTTGTATCTCTTCTTTAAGAAAGTTCTCAGAGAGAAAAATTAGCACACACTAAAATATCCAAGTCCTCCAAATTTAGGATACTTCTTTTATGTGTTATATTTGATTGAAAAGCTTGTCAATACCTCCAAATTTAGGATACTTCCCTTATGTGTTATATTTGATCACAAAGCTTGTCAATAATATGAGAAGAGATACTGTAGCTGTGAAGATCAGAACTTTAGTGTAAACCATGCAGATTACTCTTTGTTAACAGAATGTCTTCTTAGATTTCATTCTATATAATTTCATTCTATATAATTTTATATGCACATGAAAGGGTACACAAGGCATGCTAAACAGAAAGCATCTTCCTTGGATTCAGCTCATTTTGCATGGATTATTATGCACCTAGATTCAACATGACTATAAGTGGATTTAGCTAAATTGAAATGGAAGTGTCCTAAATAGAGACACATAATCTGAACATTCTTTTTCATTTCATGCACAAGGCCTGAATGAAATGCTTGTGGAGTTTGCTTTCATTAAAAGCTTAATGTACATTTACTAATGTAGGTTTAAACATGGCATAATTCTTAATCAAATATATTTCATCAGCAGGAGGTCCAATATTCAAATAATAATTAATTGAAAACTTAATTAAATACTTCAAAATACACACAAAAATGCTATGATAAAGTTTCAGATCATGGGAATCTGAGTAATGAAAATGAAAGACTTGATCCAAACCCCTTTATAGCCAGTTACTGAAATAATCCAAAGCTGATTAAGAACTTCTAGCTTTGAACATCTAGCAACATTTTTCTAAGGTGATTTTCCATTATATAGAATACATAAATAAAGACTTGGCATTACATGCCTGTGCTTTGAAACATACTTTACATTTTAGCTGACACACTAGTAAACTTTATCCAAAAAGGCTTGAAAAGTGTTTTCCCAGTCTAATTGGAACTGAGACTACAAGATGTAAAGATCATTGGTTTTAAGTAAATAAAATCTTATGGCTTATATACATTATTCTGCATGGTTAGTCACAACATACTAAGCATGAACAACTCATACACTTACTAAGAACTTTGAGATTGTAAAAACAAAATCTAAACTATTCACAATGGAATACATTTGTTTAGCTATTCTCAATATTTTCCATACCCAAAAGTTTTTTTTTTTCATGTGCTATAACTTTGATTTAGCCATTCTAGTGAAGGATCCTTCTGGTGACTCACTGACTCATTTTAGAATATGTTAGGAAGGGATGCATTAACATGGAATAGTCCTGTATACAATTGTGATGGTGTGTAACCTTCACTGAAAAGATCCTTAGGACAGAATTTCATATGAGTCATAGAAAATAACTCAGGAGGCAGATAAGACAAAAAAATAGGATACAGCAAGAACACTTTGATAAAATGCTTGTCAGCAAGTAAAATGGGTAAAATAAATCCATACTCCTTTGCAAATTTTGTTGTGCTTCAGCCAGCAAACGCAGTTGCGCTCATGTTTTTCATTGAGATAAACAAGGATGGTGGAGCTGGGGGTGTGTATGTGTGTACATACATGTGCTTGTGCATCTCTGTGTTTGCACATGTACCTGCATATGCAGTAAACTTGCAGATCTACAGATGTACAAAACAATAGTTATTCCTTGTTTCACACAGTTACACTTTATAACTGCTAAGAAGAATATTTAGGACTGAAAACAGAGTGGGCTGTAACTCCTGCCTCTTCAGAGAAATAGAGCTTGTAAGAAGTGATTCCTTAATGTATGGATCTGGGAAAGTGAACGAACTCCATGGGAGAGACACAGCTCAGAGACTACAATACAGCTATATGAAGGGAACACCACCTCTGAGCTGATCAACACTCTCATGAAGATCTATAAAAGAGTTATATCATTATTGGACTCCACCTTTAGCTTGCTAAAAGATGCTGCAGGGACCCCTGCATGGTGTTATTTTGTGCACTGCAAATGTAATCTTTATTTCTTTCTTGCTAGCAGCACAGCTTCAGCAGAAAAGGATTACCTTCATTATGCCCAGATGGATAAAATCAGCTATTATCATGGCAATTCAAAGATTAAAATTACTTAATAAATATTAATTAAAGAAGATCAAGCCTCTTGTCTCAGTTACCTTTTCTTTCTTCTTCTTCTCAATGTTAGAATAACTGAAATGTATCTGCAATTCCTCCTCTTTCCTCAGTTCATCATTGCTGGGCTCAGCACTGTTAATTAGAGCAGTGGAAAAGAAATGTAAAATGCTTAATACAATCAAGTAGCAAGCTGTGCTCACTTTGTGTTAACACAAATTGCACAGTCCAATGGTGAAACAGGACACTTTCTTTTTTTCCCATAAGAATTTGTGTTAGTTGAAAAAAGGACAGTGCACGTGAAACTGTGATGCCTCAGAAAGCAGTAGCTAAAAATAGGAAAAAAAAGAATGTATTTCATAGAATCATAGAATGGTTTTGCTTGGAAAGGACCTCAAAGATCATCCAGTTCCAATCCCCTGCCATAGGCAGGGACACCTCCCACTAGAATTGGTCGCTGGCCTTGAACACCTCCAGGGAGGGGGCAGCCATAACCTCCCTGGGAAAATTGCTCCAGTGTCTCACTGCCCTCACTGTAAAGAACTTCCTCCTGACATCCCATTTAAATCTTCCCTGTGCCAGTTTAAACCCATTACCCCTTGTCCTGTCATTACAAGACTTTCTGAATAGTCCCTCCCCAACCTTCCAGTAGGCCCCCTTCAGATACTGGAAGGCTGCTATAAGGTCTCCTCAAAGCCTTCTCTTCTCCAGGCTGAAGAGCCCCAACTCTTTCAGCCTGTACTCATAGAAGAGGTGCTCCAGCCCTCTGATCATCTTCATGGCCCTCCTCTGGACTCGCTCCAACAGTTCCATGTACTTTTTGTGGTGGGGGCTCCAGAGCTGCACACAGTACTGCAGATGAGGTCTGACAAGAGCAGAGTAAAGGGGGAGAATCACCTCCCTTGCCCTGCTGGCCACACTTTAAATAAAAATGATGGGGAAAACCTATTTGTTCATACCTGCTAAAGGTGGTAAAGTAATACTTGCACACAACAACATGGTGTAGGGCCCAGTGAGCACACATATGCCTACATGTTGCTTGTGGGTACCTTCCCTAACTCTGCCTGGCTTGAAAACAAACACAACTCCTGGTAGATTTTGGCATATAAGTACTTGCCTGACTAGTTAACTTCTGTTAGTATCAGATCAATCTCTTCACTCTTCAGTAAGTGAAATAACTAATACACAATGAATAAAATGTGAGAAATAAAAGTCAACCAGATGATTCACATTTCATAGCTGAACTTCAGTTGTTGAATGTTGATTTAAGGAGTAACAAAATTTGAGTTGGAGCTGGGAAAGGGTGCTGGAAGACAGTTAATTTAACATGATATTTACATTGGCACAGTAATTATTCTCTTATTCAGTGTGTGCACAAGCCACAGCAATTTTTCATGCTGTGACACTTTGTGGGATTACATAAGAAAAATTCTCCTCTCAAACCCTTTTCTTGGTGTTCATTTTAAACCAATATTTAATCAAAACAAATGCAGAGATAAAAGTTCATCTTTATACTGTCACTGAATATGCTCATGGTCTGTACAGAGAATCTGACTCCTGAGGCTGCTTCTCTCTGGGCACACACTTCTATCTTATGTGTTAGTATACATGAATCAGCCTTGGCAGCACAAAGCAATGCACCACACACAGTGTTCAAAGAAGATACTCTATCAGGCTGCTGGAATCATATGTGGTCTAATGCCCAAACAGGCTGACAGTGCCTTGTTAATATGCACATAAAGATAGCATATATCTCCTGGGTGGTAGTTATTAAGGTCAATTTCCTAAACATCTATGGATTTTACTTTTCCAATTTCACTAAGTATTTCATTAAGTTGTTTGATTGATTTCCCACTTCTGTCTGGTTCTTTTTTTGGATGCCTTCCTCTCTTTCTCTGAAGAATATAGAAGAAATTACATGATTAAATATGGGAAAAAGAGGAATACCATAGCTTGGTTTTTCACTGTCAGCAGCAGCAGCATCTTTTAGAGCTACATATAGCTGAGCCAAATATATGAAAATAGATAAATCCATACTTAATACAGAACAAACTCCTTAACTGTATAGCATATCCTTGAAGAGAGATACATCATGTTCTGTTGCAATCAAGAAAATAAAAAAAAGAAAGATTAACCTGTAAACATATTTCTGAGGTAAAGCATCCTTCAATAATATACAAGAGTGGTTTAATATCCGAGGGAATGAGTCTTACCTTGCTTTTTGTATCCTTAGCTATACTAAAGCTGTAATTTAGCCTTCCCCCTTTTAGTAGTAACAGGTTTGAGCATAGCACCAATTTAAGAGGAAACAAAAGCCCAGCAAACCTGGAGATTGTTGTTGGCAACTTTGTGTATTCATTGACCTATTCAGAGATATTTTTTTTGTGTGTTTTTAGGAGTCACCACCAACATATTTATTTCCTTATATTACTGACCTTGTGATAAAGCAATTATGTTCCTGAATTTGATGTTACCACAGACTGCACCAATCATCCTTAGAAGCTCATACTCTATAGACTGACCTTCAGCTATAAAGCTGGATTTAGATTGGACTCTGTGTGGGGAGAGTCTCATTCCAACAATCCCACTGCATTTTGAAAGCACAAATTTAGAGAAACAGAGTGCCATCACCTTGACAACCATCCAAACCATCCCCTGTGGAGCTGTTCTTCAGTCATTTCCTCTCTGAAGTGTCAGGTTGCTTAGATTCCTACAACAGATGTACTAATAAGTTGTGCCTGCATTTGTCACACTCTTTATCTGGAATTTACAATACATAGGTGATTGTCACGATAGATTAGGAAATTATAATTCAGTACAAAACAGCTTTATCCAGACTTTGTATCCTCTCCTTTTGCTTCCCCTCCCATAAACCCATGAAATTCTGGAAAAGAGAGGTGTAAAAAGCATTGTTTTGTGTCTGTTTTCAAGATTAAATTCTGGCTGTCTAAACCTTGTCTACCCTTTGGCAGGCCACCCTCTGGTTCTTTGCTTCATTATTAAGCCAGCAGCAGAGAGCAGGTACCACCCCACAAGCCTCCTGTAAGTAGCCTTGTAAATGGTCTTGACCACCTCACTTTGTGGTTTTGACTCTTTCACTATGAGTGACAGTAGGTGCAGTCACACTGCTAGCACACATCTTGACATTTTGCTCAGTCTGAGACAGGTGTCCTTACAGTCAACCTGCTGCCCTGCAACCATCATCCCCTTCAGATTAATCAGTGCACACAGATGTTCAGTGTCTGTGTACCTACCAAAGGTTGCTGGCAGGTTGATCATGCTAGGACTCTCAAACATCAAATAGCTCTGATCATTGATTTTCCTGACTCCACAGGGAGCTTCTTCAGAAAACATTTGCCTTATATGTACTTGTCAGATACATCATCTCACATGAGTTTTACTCTGAGCTTTCTCTCATCTCCTTCAGTCTGTCTTATTGTCAGTGTGTGTAAGTGCACAAAATAAATGGACATTTGTTTTTCTTCTTAAAGCATTTTCCCTTGTATTAATGACACATTTGCATGTGATATTCAGCTCAGGGTAGAAACAGACAGGTTAAGTGTGCTTTCTATTTTTTTCCCCCTTTGTTTCTATTCATAATACACTGGTCTTTGGCTCATAAATTATTACATGAAATTCTGGGATGATATATAAAAAGCAGGAATTATTGCATAGGTAGCAAAAACGGCAATCACAAAGGAAGCCTACATCTTCCTGCTTTTGTTTCACTTACTCCCTTTTTAAACCTCCTCCCTAATATCTACCTTATCTTGTAACACTTCTGGATTATAAATAATCATTGTACTCAATGTCTTCTAGAAAATATTTTACTCTAATCGATAAGCGTCTTGCAAAGTACCTGTTTCAGGGCTGTTAATTTGTCTTCTTAAGAAGTTTTCATCTAGGCACTCTAGGAGCCTCCTGGATTGCCTACAGCTATCAGTGCTACTTTCCAATAGATGTTAGGGTAGTTAAAATTCCTTAGAAGGATGAGAGCCTGTGATCATGATGTCTACTCAAGCTGGAGAAAAAGGCTTCATCAATAGGCTCTTCTCAATTGAGTGGCCTGTAGTAGACTCTTACCACAAGGCTCCCTTTGTTGCCCTGATCCCTAATACTTAAGCATAAGCTTTCAACCTGCTTGTGCTTTAGCAACAACTCTTCACACTCCATCCATTTCTTTACATAGAGGGCAACACCTCCACCCCTTCTTCTTCTCCTTTCCCTTTTGAACAGCTTGTAGCCATTGATGGCCACACTCCAGTCAGAGGATTCATCCCACCAAATTTCCATAATTGCCACTATGTTGTATCTTTCCTTCGGCAGGATAGCTTCTAACCTCTCCTGTTTATTGCCCATGCTGCATGCATTGGTGTAGAGGCACTTCAGCTGGGCTACCAGCCATGTCACCATTGTTCCCCCAGGGCATTTCATGGAAGGTACCCTCCTGTGTCTAATTACCTCAGAGGCTCCTGGCTCATCTCTGTAAGACCTTGCCTTTTGCTGCAGTGTTCACAGCATGCTTCAGGGCAATAGGTTGAAGGCCCTTACTATCATACCATACTTCCAACTGTGGTGTGTTTTCCTGCCACTTGTCACAGATAGTTTTGATATTGTCACCATCTCTCACCTGAAGTGACATGGCAGACTGAAGGCTGCCCTTAGACTCATCTCTAGTGTGCCTGGTTTTAACCCACTCCTCCTTCAAGTCTAGTTTAATGCCCTTTCTATAAGCTCTGAGAACTGTTCCAGAATCTTTCCCCTACCCCAGACAGATGTACTCCATCTGTTGCTAGCAGTCCTAGTGCCATATAAAGTTTCCCCAGATCAAAAACCCCAAAATTCTGTTGGCAGCACCAGCCTCTAAGTCTTGTTAATCACGTATAATTTCCTGTTCCTTTCAGTATTCCTTCCTGCAACTAAGGGTATTGACAAAATAATTGCCTGTACCGCTGGATCCTTCAACCAGTCTCCCCCATGCCTTGAAGTTTTTTATAACTGCATTTGTACTTCTGGTTTCAACCTCATTGCTTCTCACCTGCATAACTAGTAAGGGATATTAATCTGTGGTCTGTACCAGATTAGGCAGCCATCTGGTAACATCCCTGACCAGGGACCAGAGAGACAGCAGATTTCCCTGTGGGAAGGATCTGGCCTACACATAGGGCCCTCTGTTCCCCTCAGAAGAGAATCACCAATAACAAATACTGTTCTCTTTTCTTTAAGAGTAGAAGTCCTAATGTGAAGGGGAGGCTGATTTGCTTAGGCAACCCTCCAGATGGTGTCTCTCTACATTCTCATTTGCCTCACCTTCATCTTCCAGTGCCTCGTACTTGTTTTGCAAGGGGAACTGGGAAGGCGAGGAGGTCTGGGAGTGATTTTCCTTGCCCCCTCTTTCCCCCTGTTTCTTGTATCACCTCTCTCTGTTAGATGAGTCTGCAGAGCCTGGTTCCACAAGTCTAATGACATCATGAGAGCAGCCATGGAAAAACCTTGGTAACAGCTAGCTGAGCTGGGCTTTAATTTGAGTTTGCTTTTAGGGCTTTCTGGGTTTCAAAGGGCAGTCTGGATACCCACAGCTTTCCTAACAACAGCCTTCACCTGAGTTATAACCATGACTGGATCTCTTTGAGCAACCGGTGTTGCATGTTGCCAGGATATGCCCAGATGACTCACCCTTGGTTGGCCTTGCTCAGTGTGCAGGGATCTCAAATCCCTGTGCCCCTGGGGTGTTTAAATAACCTTTGGTGGCTGAAACTAGTCCCACACCTGTCCCCACCTCTCTCACAAGAGAAACAGGAACCCAGTCAGGTGCTGTCTGCTTCTCTGAGTTTCCTGATTACAGAAAGTCCATATTGTCACCAAAGTCCTGCTCTGCCGCTGGGAATGACTGGTTGTAGGCACCCTTCAGGTATTGGAATATTGTTACTAGGTCTCATCAGAGTCTTCTCCAGGCTGAACAACCCCATCTCCCTCAATCTGTCATTGCAGGGGTGTTCCAACCCCCTGATAATTTTTGTGGCTTTTCTCTGGAAGTCCTACTATTGAACTTTTGTTTAATTTGGAGAATGATTGTCTCTTCTAAATTGGGTTTTGATACTTTTTTTTTTTTTTCCTGGAAAATAAAATGCCCATCTTCAAATCAAGCCTAGAAAAACTTCATTTTCTTATTCTTTCAAATCTCTGCGGTACAGAGCAAAGTTGGCTGTTTACCCCTGAGTGTAGCTGCTGTAGAATTCTCTCTGCAATTTGCAACACAGCAGACATGCTACTCTTAGAGGAGTTTTAATTTGTCACTTCTTACAAAGCAATATGCAAATAGTAGGGATTATTCTCATTTGTAGTAGTAGTTTGACTCTGTAATCAGGACAGATCCTACCTCCCTTTTAAATCAGATCAGTGCACTTTTCCTGTGCTTCTGGAATATTAAAACTTATTTCTGTGGTGATTTTTCTGTGGTGGAAGATACATATTCTTTGCGTGCTGTTCATATTGAAGTAAAATAAAAGAAACCAAAGAAACATCACGGTGTGAGTAAGGTAAAGAGAGTGAGTCTGATTTTTCTTTCTACAGAAAAGTCTTTGAGTCATTGAAAGATGGACATATATAGAGTGTGTGAAAATACTGCAGTGTATAGTGTTGTACACAATTTAGATGCAAAACATAATGGTCAGGATAAGCCATAGTCATTGCCCAAGTCATAAGGGGAATTGTATTGTAGCAAGAGTTAAGCAATTAGTCACTAGGAAAATGTGCTATGGAGCTAGTAGCTGACCTAGTCTTACTGAAGTACTCTGGGGACTCGCTATTTTTCCTCTGAAAATTAGCCTTTCACATGCATGTTCTATGAAATGCCAAAGCCAATGGAAGCTCACAACAAGGTACAAAAACCAAATCTCTTAAAAATAAATATGCTTGTAAGAAAGCAAGCTTTGTCATCATTTTGAAAAGTCTTTTTGAATGTCAGGAGGTTGGCTTGCACCCACCTCTCTAGCCTGTCAAGGTCACTCTGGATGGATCCCTTCCCTCCAGTGTGTCAGCCACACCACACAGCTTGGTGTCGTCAGCAAACTTGCTGAGGGTGTATTTAATGCCACTGTCCATGTTGCTGACAAAGACGTTAAAAAAGACTGGTCCTAGGACTGATGCCTGAGTGACTCCACTTGTCACTGGCTTCCACTGGGTCACGGACACATTGACAGCCACTCTTTGGGTGCAGCCATCAAGCCAGTTCTTCATCCATCTGGTGGTCCACCCATCAAATTCATGTTTCACTAGTTAGGAGATCAGGATGTTATGCAGGACAGTCTCAAAGGCTTTGCTCAGGTTCAGGTAAATGACGTCAGTTGCTCACCCCTCATATAAACATGTAAAAAATATAAACATTTAATAAAATTCTAAGTATTTACTGCATTTTTTTAACATTATGAACTTCACTATGGTAAATTTATAATTGATTTTAACATTTAAGCAACAGGATATCAATAAAGCAAAAGATGAATTTGAGTACATGGTTAGTGTAGGAAAACATTTTTTTTTAAGAGTCACAGAGTTCCCTAAATTACGTCTCATTAATTTTATATGTAGATCTTCTCACAGGAAACTAATGCAATGTTGTACAATCTTCTTTCCATTTTAAACTTCATGATTTTGTCCTGCAATGCTTTTATTCAGATCATTAATACTTTTTTTTTCCCTCATGCCATTGAACTTTGTGAAAAAAGCAAATCCATCTACATCCATTCAAATCGATTGTCTTTGTCCTTTTTTATTATAATTGAAAATACATCATAACTTCTTGGGTGGTAACATAAATTTTAAATAAAATATTAACTCTTTTGGTTTTGGTGATTTTTGTTTTTTATTTTATCCAAAGTAGCTGGCCAAAAATTTCTCAAGCTGATGGATTCCACCTTACAAAGTACACGTTTCTTATATGGTGCTTAATTCTTAGATTGATATTCCTGTTGTGGTTGAAAGATTACAGGGTGAAATACTTTCTGCTTTAGTGGTTAATTTATCTTTGCTTTAGCATTTGTTTTCTGTTATATATAACTTCCTTTCTGCTCCCTCTTAATTTTTGTTTATAGCATTTCCTTCAAAGATCAGATGTAGTTAAAGCTTGGTATTTCTCCTCACCCAGTGCTACCTACTTTATTTATCTGTATTTGCCTTAAATAGATTCAATTCGAATTAATCTAGAAAGCTGCACTCTAAAAAATTTGGAATTCTTTCAGTGTGACAATGGGCCACTTTTCCCCACTTAATATGCTGCATATGTAACAAGAAAAATGCAGACAACTCTCACCTCTGACTCATATTTACACATGCCCTTTATTAATATTTATAATGCAAGATGGCTTTAACAGCTTCTGTTATCGGAAAACTCAAACATTAAACGTGATGGATTCATTCTTTGTTGTAAATAACTTCCACAGTATTTAGAAGAAAAAATGTGAATAAGGGTTGCAGCAAATTGTTTGCTTACATAATGGATTTGCATTTACAGTATGAATAATTTTGCAGTGAAATATGAATGGTCAATCACTGTTTCATGCTGAGAAAATCGTAGAATCATAAAATGGTTTAGGTTGGAAGAGACCTCAAAGATCATCCAGTTCCAACCCCCCTCCATAGGCAGGGACACCCCCCACTAGATCAGGACGCTCAAGACCTCATCCAGCCTGGCCTTGAACACCTCCAGGGAGGGAGCAGCCACAACCTCCCTGGGCAACCTGTTCCAATGACCACCAATGGAGCTCATGCCAAGATATTCCTGGCAGCTTAATTAATTGTAATTAATCCATCATATGTAGAAACAGATAGCTTACCTGCCCTTTCAGCTCTCTATGAAGCTATACTAAAATTAAAAAAAAAAAAAGAAAAAAACCCAAAAAGACAACACAAAGAAAGCCCTGTATTTGTTATCAGAGATAAAGCCAGGCCATAAGTTTTCCCTGAATGTGACTGTGTTCAGATGTCTTGTCTTATATTCACCATAGAATACATTTATGAATTTCATAGGTAAAATGAAATGTATATTACACACTACACAGAGATCTTAAAATACAACTTATCTTCACAAACATGTAAGTCTTAGCAATTTATCATTATGAGCTTTATCTTTCCTGTTTCAGTGATTTTAATTTGGGAGAGATTTTACTTTGGGCACCAAATTTAGCTAAACTAACTGGACTATTTGTTAGAAAATTAACATGTGTATACATAATACTAACAAGATGTGTTTTGTACTGGTGTATGCATGATGAATAAATTTTAAATGTGAAAAGTATACAAGTACTAAGAGGGCACAAATATATTACAGAAATAGAAATACAGGAAAATTACTACTTAAAATATGAATGGAATGCTTCAAAGTTAAGTTAAAGGCAGTAACAGTAGAAGGCAGCCATTTTTCACTATTTCTGACCATGGAAGAAATATGCACAGGATCTAAGTATAGAATCATAGAATCGTAGGTTCACAAAATCATTTAGGTTGAAAGGGACCTCCAAAAATCATCTAGTTCAACCTCCTGAAATGAGCAGGGACATCCTCCATTAAAGCAGGTTGCCCAGGGCCATATCAATAAATATCTCCAAAGATGGGACTTCAGTTACTTCCCTGGACAACATGTTCCAGTGTTCCACTATCCTTATGTTAAAGAACTTCCTCCTGACATCTGTCTTAGATCTACTTTTCTGTAAATTGAAACTGTTGCCCCTTATCCTATCACTACAGGCCTTTTGTAAACAGTTCCTTTTCAGCTTTCTAATAAGCAGCCTGCCCTTCATTCATGCTGGCTGTGTCTGATCCCCTGGCCATCCTTTAGGTGCCCTGTGATTGCACTCAGGATTATCTGTTCCATTATCTTTTATGGCACTGAGGTCAGGCTGACAGGTCTGTAATTTCCTGGGTCCTGCTTCCGACTTTTCTTGTGGATGGGCACCACATTGGCCAGCTTCCAGTCTTCAGGTACCTCTCCAGTGAGCCACGATTGTTGCTAAATAATGGAGAGTGTCTTGGTGAGCTCATCTGCCAACTCTCTTATCATCCTAGGATGGATCCCATCTAGTCCCATAGACTTGTGAGGATCCAAGAGGCTCAACAAGTCCCTAATTACTTCCTTCTGGATCCCAGGAGGGCTCTTCTACTTCCCTGACTCCCAGCTCAGGAGGCCAGATGTCCTGAGGACATCCTGCCTTACTATTGAAAATTGAGGCAAAGAAGGTCTTAAGCACCTCTGCCTTTTCCTCATATCTAATCACTACATTTCTCTCTCTATGATATAGAGACTGAAGGTTATCTTTGCCCCTCTTTTTGTTATTAATATATTTATAAAAACATTTATTGTTAACATTCACATCAGTGGCCAGTCTAAGTTCTAACTGGGCTTTGGCCTCTCTAATTTTCTTCCTATATGACCTGGCAACATCCTTACATTTTTCCTGAGTTACCACCTGCTCTTTCCAAAGGTGATATGCCCTATTTTTTTCCCTTAATTCCTTCACAAGTCCCTCACCCATTCAGGCTGGTCGTCCTTCCCAGCTGCTCTGCTTTCAGCCCATGAGGATGGCCTGTTCCTGTGCCTTCAATATTTCTTTCTTGAAGAAGGTCCAACCTTCCTGGGCCCTTTAGTTTTTAAGGGCTTTTTCCCAAGGTACAATTCAGGTTAGTTTTTTTGAATAAGCCAAAGTCTGCCCTCCAGAAGTACAGTGTGGATGTTTTGTTGATGCCACTCCTAGCTTCACTGGATATTGAAAACTTTATCATTTCGTGTTCGCTGCACCCAGACAGTCTGACCACCACGTCTCCCACCAGCCCTTCTCTATTTGTACACAGCAGATTGAGCAGAGCCTCACCCCCAGTAGGCTGACAAACCAGCTGTGTCAAGAAGCTATCCTCTATACTCTCTAAAAACCTTCTAGACTACTCATCTCTGCTGTGTTGAGTTTCCAGCAGATATCTGGCAGGCTAAAGTCATCTACAAGAACAAGGGCTGGAAGTCTTGAAACATCATGCAGTTGTTTGTAGAATAACACATTCACCTCTTCTTTCTGGTTGGGTGGCCTGTAACAGACTCAAAACAGTGTATCAATCTTATTGGTCTGTCCCCTGATTTTTACCCATAGGCATTCAACCATTTATCATTAGTCACAAGCTCCACAGCATCAAGGACTTTCCTAACATACAGAGCCACCCCTCCACCCCTTCTCCCTCTCCTGTCTTTCCTGAAAAGCCATTCATTGTAGCACTACAGTCATGTGATGCATCCCACCACGTTTCTGTGATGGCTACTACATCATGATATTCCAAGTCTTCCAGCTTGTCCTGCTTGTTGCCCATAGTGCATGCATTGGTGTACATACACTTCAGCTGGGCTGTTGATTTCACCCCTGACACTGGCTTATCACCCTCAATCCCCTTTGTGGAAATCCTGGTTCTATCCCCTTCGCCCCCGCCTCAAACTTATTTTAAAGCCCTCTCAGTGAGGGCTACCAACTCATGGGCTAGAATTCTTTTGCCCTTTTTCAATAGTTGGACTCTGTCTGAGTCTAGCAGACCAGGGGCAGTAAAGGTTGCCCCATGGTCAAAGAACCTAAACTTTTGCTTCAGGCACCAGCCCTTGAGCCACTTATTGATAATGCTGGTGTTCCTGTGCCTTTCAGCATCCATCTCTGCCACAGTGGTGACTGAGCAGGACAATACCTGTGCTCCTACCCCATCAATCAGTTGACTCAGAGCTTGAAATTCCCTTTTAACTACCCTAGTAGCCTTTATGTCAGTTTCATCACTGCCAGCCTGGACAGCCAGCAGTGGGTAGTAATCAGAGGGATGAATTTTCTTAGGCAGCCTCCTTATGATATGCCATACCTGAGCCCCAGGGAAACAACAGACCTCCCTGTGGGATGGGTCTGGAGGATATACAGGGCCATTAGTCTTGCGCCAAAAAAAAAATAAAAAATAGATGAACAGGTAATTACGATGTGCCCTCTGCCATTGCATTTGTGCTCTCTGCTGTTGTATCCTGCCATGCTCTGCCATGCTTTTGCCTTATTTGCTTTGCAGCATTATGTCTGTGTCCTGGTAGGGCATAAAATCCTACCAGATTAGCTCAAACCCCTGCTCTCCTCCTCCTGTCTCAGGTCCCAGAGGTGATGTGTGTGAGCAGGACAATGGGGGGTTTGGCCCCAACAAAGCCCCAAGGGTTAAGTCAGGTGTCCTGTGCCACCCTTCAAGTGTCTGGGTGGACACCTAGGCAGAGAACTTTGAATTCATTGGCCAAAACAATGGGTGCTAGTGCCTGTTAGCCAGTTTCACTTTCAAAATAGTGTATTTAAGGGGGTGATTTAGAGCCCTTGTCTCTATTTCCTGCTGCCTTCCACTGGGACTGGAGGTCTATTCACAGTTCTTTCACGGTGGCCACATGTTTACAGCATGTTGTGCAGATTGCACCAGCAGCCAATGGCAGGACAATTCTTTCCTTCTCCTGTGCTGGGAAACTTTATATCTATCGCGTCAGTGAATACATGCTAAGACTCCATAGACGTAGTTAGAATTTCCCCTGTTACCAGGTTGACCTGGACAGGTTGTAGAGGTGGGCCCAGGACAACCTCATGAAATTCAACAAGGCCAAGTGTAAGGTCCTGCACTTGGGTCGGTGCAATCTCAAGCACAAATACAGGCTGGGTGGTGAGTGGCTGGAGAGCAGCCCTGAGGAAAAGGACCTGGGGGTCTGGGTAGATGAGAAGCTCAACGTGAGCCGACAGTGTGCACACATGGCCCAGACAGCCAACCGTGTGCTGGACTGCATTAAGAGAAGCGTGGGCAGCAGGGCAAGGGAGGTGATTCTCCCCCTTTACTCTTGTCACACCCCACCTTGAGTACTGTGTGCAGTTCTGGAGCCCCCAGCACAAGAAGGCCATGGAACTGCTGGAGAGAGTCCAGAGGAGGGCCACAAAGATGATCAGAGGGCTGGAGCATCTCTGCTATGAGGATAGGCTGAAAGAGTTGGGGCTTTTCAGCCTGGAGAAGAGAAGGCTTCAAGGAGACCTTATAGTAACCTTCCAGTATCTGAAGGGGGCCTACAGGAAGGCTGGGGAGGGGCTGTTCACAAGGTCTTGTAATGACAGGAGGAGGGGTAATGGGTTCAAACTGGCAGAGGGGACATTTGAACGGGATGTTAGGAGAAAGTTCATCACAGTGAGAGTGACGAGACACTGGAACAGGTTGCCTAGGGAGGTTGTGGCTGCTTCCTTCCTGGAGGTGTCCAAGGCCAGGCTGGATGAGATCTTGAGGGTCCTGATCTAGTGGGAGGTGTCCCTGCCTATGGTGGGGGGTTGGAACTGGACGATCTTTGAGGTCTTTTCCAACCTAAACCATTCTATGATTCTATGATTCTATTTTCCAAGTCCTGACTGTTTAAACTCTTTAATTATGTGTTTAGAAATAACCTTTGTGCAATTGCTTCTTGTCGACTGAACATCCAAAGAATTTCAGAGAATTTTCCTGAATTTTTGAATATTAATAACACAATTAATATTAATTTAAAATATTATTACTAATTCATAATTGATTATTAATAATAAAAACAGTCTGCTAACTTCCAAGCCAGCTTTGCTGCATAATAACAAGCACTGGTACTTCAGGCTTCTATACCTGGAAATACTTTACCAGGAATAAGTATTAAGAGCTTTCATGCAATAGGCTCACTTAGCTGGCATGATATTGTACCTGTCTGCACATCTGAAGACATCATGCCAAGTCTGCACATCTGTGAGTCTTCTGCTGAGACTGGAAGCCCTGGAATTCATGCAAGAGGAACTAGGATTGGGTCAGAGATTGTCTGCCTCTCTCCCAGCACCTGGAAAAATCCTGAAGCCTCAACAGCTAGCAAGATACCAACAGAACTCTCTTCAAGTGTTTGGGTACTGTCTGAAACTATAATTTAGCCCTAGGAATCCAGAGTTTTGTGACTAAATATTCAAAAATCTCTAACTAAATCCAAGTGCCTTCTGCCTTATGAAGAAAGAAGCCTTTCAAGTCCCTCTAGTGGGCAAGTGGTATAATTGATGACAAGATTCTCTTTCCAATTTCAATTAGTTGAATTAATGTTTGCATTATTGCTAGTTATACTTAAATGTTCTAGATTGCCTATTTTTTTTTCCATCTCTGTAGTATTTTTCATGACCGTGTGAAGAACCTATTATTAAAAATTAAGTATTGTGGCAAAATTCCTGGATATCAGAATTAGTAAACTATATCAATTTTGGAAATAAAACCCAGCCATACTACTGCAAATGTGTATCTGGGAGTTCCTTTGATATTACAGTGTTAAGGAAGGACCATACATAGAAAGCAAAATCTTGATCATTAACACCTGATCTATTTTCTAAGAGTGACCATGACTGAACAGAGTGCTGCAGTGGCAAAGAAAGCCAACAGAGTGCTGAGTTGTGTTAGTAAGGGTATCAGGATCAGGGATGTAATTCTCCCACTCTACTCAGTGCTGGTCAGGCTGCATCTTGAGTAGTGTACAGTTCTGGTCCCTGCTATAGAAGAATGATGTGGACAGGGTCCAGAGAAGGACCACAAGAATGACTAGAGGAATGGAAGACCTGTCATATGAAGGAAGGTTGAGAGAACTGGATTTGCTTAGCCTTGAAAAGAAAAGGCTTAGGGGAGACGTCATAACCATGTACAAGTACTTAAAGGGTGGCTATCACAAGGAGGGAGACTCCCTTTTTGCAGAGACGTGGTAAAAACAAGGGGTAATGGGTACAAGTTGCTATTGGGGAGACTCAGATGGATGCTAGGAAAAAACAAATCACCATTTAAAGCATTAGACTTGGAGGTAGAACCCAAGGGAGGTGACGGATTCCCTTCCATTGGACAATTTCAAGTCCCAGCCTGGCAGGGTGTTGTGCCATTTAATTTAAACTATATCCTTACCCTGAAATGTTGAACTGCCTGATCTTTGAGGTCCCTTCCAACCTGGTATTCTATGAAGCTATGAATCCATAACACTTTTGACTGCTTTATAACATTGCATATAAGAATCTTCACAACACTTTCCATAAATTAAAAGTATTCCTTACCTGCCACCTGTAGTACACTTCTTGAAGATTAATTCAATCATCTGAGCACAGACATGTTTTACAAACCCCTAGATTTCTTTTGCCATGAAAAAGTTCCTTAACTACTAATATGACAATAGAGAATGTGGTACTGTCTCTGTACCATTAGCCTGATCATTTTGAATCTTCACTACTAGTAGCAATTTTCTTTTAGATATTTCTGCCTTTTTGTAAACAAACAAACAAATAAACATAAAAATTTACTCTGCTATTTTGCACTGTGTTTTATAAACATATATTTTACCATTCACTTAACTGAGCTGCCTTTAAAATTGCATTCTTTATATGGGATTCATATTCTGTAACAGAAAATATACTCTAAATTTCTTGCTTCTTGTTCCAGCTTTATTCAGTGTCACAATAGTTCAACAAATTTAAACATTTTTATACTTTTCTGTTTCAGGTTTGGAAAAAGTCTAGTTTGAAGTTTACAGTTAAGGACTGATGGACTTAACAGATCTCTTAGCATTCTGCTTGAAAAATTCCCATAACAAGGAATTCCTGCCCGAATTAAACAGTGAAAGTTCTACTATTAACTCCAAAGTTGGAAGTATTAATCAGTAAAAGGTATTTTCAAGAAGGACTTGAAAGGTTAGTCTAAAATTCTTTCTAATTGATCATCAATATTGCCTTGATTTTTTTTTTTTACTGTACATCTTTCTGAATAGCATGGGAGTCATATCTATGAATTATAAAATCTAGCTATTATGAAGTCATTAATTTTAATCCCCCCTAGAAAGGAATGATTATTCAAGTTAAATCACTGAGTTAAGCTTTGGTTTTGTAAAATTAAATCTTCAATAAGTATCTCTCTTGTGGTTTAACCTTCCTTTAAATAAATTCAATTCAGTCTGATTATGTTCTGAAAATATGTGATACACATGAGCTGGGGAAAGACATAAATTACAAAATAAACCCACTGGCATGAAGGTAGCATACCTATCCCTGTAGCTCTGTCTTCCTATTATCCACAAGCACTGGGCTATGTATGCATAAAACCCCAGGACAAATCAAACCAAAATAAAAGCAAGGGCAGAAGCTGGGACTTCTGTCATTTATGTATAAATGAGAGATATATTTCCTTTCATGAAATCTAAACGTCTGTTTTGTTTTGTTTTCTGGTTAAAGGGAAGGCAACATGGCACAGGCTACATTCAGTTGAGAGGCTTGTGCCAGCCTCTCTGTGCTGTCCAAAACATGGAGGAAGGATTCTATTTCTGCTATTTAAGTGAGGTTAAGGCAGACAGACTTTCTGCTGCTAAACAGGTTTTGGCACCTAATTCACACAATAATATGGGTAGGATAATAAATACTTAAAGGAGATGCTTCAAATGTGGAGAATGGGCAGGGAATATGTGGGCAGTACTGTTTACCTCTGCAAGCTAGGTCTCCTGCTCTGCAGCTACAACTGCAGGGTGTAGTCTATCATCTCTTGTCACTGAAGGGTCAGACCCTCACACATACTTTAGGCTTAGCCCAGAAGCTTCATAGCCATGTCACATGCCTAAACATTGATACAATGAGTGAACAACTCCAGGTTTCTCTGTCTTGAATTCAAATGCCTCTGCAGTACTCATCAAAGCTTTTGATCATTGCTCCAGAAAAATCTATTCTTCCTCTTAGATTTCTGTCTTCAGCATCTCAGTTCAGCACCTATGGCTTAATCCACTGCTGCAGAGTCAGGAATCAGCACTCAGTAATCCCATATTTATGCCTTCACCCTGGGACAGATTGTAACTGTTTCAATCTTATTCCATTTCACTATTAAATCAAGAAATATTGTTTTGTTCCTAATGATTTGGGAAACTATTAGAGACTGGAAAGTCTACTTGGGCTTGAGGAAGCAAAGGAAAAGAGAAAAGAGGGTGTCAAGTTTATTTCTTCCTGTTTCCCCTTTTATCAAAATACAGTATTACACTCGGGTTGTTCTTACACATTTTCTCGACTGTGCTCCAATCAACAACTTTGAATCTCCCTTGGTAGCTCTTTCAGGATGATTTCATAAAAATAAACCCTTTTATTAATGAAGGTATTATTTCTCATTAGTTTCCCAAATCATAAAACTGTGGAATTGCCCATGTTGAATAGACCTCAAAAGACCATTTTGTCCAATCTTTTATGGGAAAAGGAGCTTAAACAAAATTATCTAACACTTGGAAACTCCAGAGATCAGGACTCTGCCACATCCCTGGGGAAGTTTTTCCAGTTAGTGATTGTACTCACTGTAAGAAGTTTCTTTCTTATATGAAGATAAAACTTCTCCTGATGTAATTTGTACCTGTTGCCCCTTGTCCTCTCCATGTGGCTCCTGGGAAGACAAAGTCTTTGTTCTCTGTGTAGTCTCTCTTGAAGTACTGGAAAACTGTGATGAGGGTCCTCCAAGCCTTATCTTCTCTATGTTGAAAAGATGCAATACCTTCAATCTTTAGTTCTTCAGTGCTTTGAATGTCTTCATGGCCCTCCTTTGGAGTTTCTAAAGTCTGTCCACTTTTTTTTTTTTTTTAATTGTAGGAACCAATATCGGACACAACACATTAGGTGCGGCCCAAGGAGTGTGGAATAGAGTTGAATGATCATATCTCTATCTCTGCTAGTAAAAACCCAGCAGATGCAGCCCAAGGTTCCATTTGCTCTATCGCTGCAGTGACACATTCAGCTTGTTATCCACCATGACCCCCAGCACCCTTTAAGTAAGGTCATACAGTTTCAGGCCACAAAATAACTATCATGGTACTTCAAAAAGATAAACTAAAGTTAGTTCAAATCTAGTAATTTCAACTGATAATCTAGTGAAAAACTCCTTCTCAATCTGGTAAAGTCTGAAGGAATGTTAATTCAATTATGTTCTTATGTAGCATAATCTTTTTAAGTCAAAAAATATTATCTGATTATTAATTCCAGATTAGGGAATGTTGACAGTATTTCTACATATAAGTAATATTTAAGTTTTTTCTTGGTTAAAATGGGATTGAAGACACTTTGGTTAGAACATTTATTCAAAGCTTTGTGTTAACTTTCTAAATTGTTATCTGTACATATACACATATCTTGAAGTCTTACTGGAAGAAAATTTATAATTTGTCAAGAATGAAATATCTGTGTTGCCAATGTTAGAAACCGTAAAAAAAAAAACCCACAAAAACCCAAGCATATGGAATAATAGAATTATAGAATCAACCAGGTTGGAAGAGACCTCCAAGATCATCCAGTTCTACCTATTACCCAGACCTATCCAATCAACTAGACCATGGCACTACGTGCCCCATCCAGGCTTTGCTTGAACACTTTCAGGGATTGTGACTGCACTACCTCCCTGGGCAGCCCATTCCAATGGCAAATCATTCTCTCTGTGGAGAATTTCCTCCTAATATCCAGCCTATACCTCCCCCAGCACAACTTAAGACTGTCCCCTTGTTCTGTTGCTGATTGCCTGAGACTGACCCACACCTGGCTACAACCTGCCTTCAGGTAGTTGCAGATAGCAATGAGGTCACCCCTGAGACTCCTCTTCTGCAGACTAAACAATCCCAGCTCCCTCAGCCTTTCCTCATAGGGATTCTGCTCCAGGCCTCTCACCAGCTTCATTTCCCTTCTCTGAACAAGTTCCAGTACCTCAACATCTCTCTTGAATTGAGGGGCCCAAAACTGAATGCAGTACTCATGGTTTGGCTTGACCAGTGCCAAATACAGGGGAAGAATAACCTCATTCGTCCTGCTGGCCACACTATTCCTGATACAGGCCAGGATGCCATTGGCTCTCCTGGCCACCTGGGCACACAGATGGCTCATGTTCAGCCTACTACCTACCAGCACCCCCAGGTGCCTTTCTGCTCTCCAGCCACTCATCCCCAGCCTGTAGTTGCTTGGAGTTGTTGTGTCGAAAGTGCAGGACCCTACACTTAGCCTTGTTAAATCTCATCCCATTGGCCTCTGTCCACCCACCCAGCCTGTTACATCACTCCTACCCTCCAACAGATCAACACCTGCTCCTATCTTGGTGCCATGTGCAAATTTACTGTTGATAGACTCAATCCCTTTGTCTAGATCATCAATAAAGATATTGAAAAGCTTGGGATTTTATAAGGTAATAGGAAAACCGTTCCTCAGAAGCCTGAACTTCAGTGGTGAGCTAAAAAGTTGCCTCTTCTCCCTGGATTTATAACCACCAGCCATAATGCAGCCATAATGTTTTGGAACTGAATGATATTCTAATTCTGCTTCTGAAATACAGATTTTTTCAGTTTTCCACATAGAATTAAAATAATAATAATAAAAAATCAGTCAATAAATACAAATGTAAATTTTAAATCTCATGCAACCACAAGTTATTTGCTTCCTATCCTATTTACAGCCACATGTCCAAAAGATGTAGACTGAAAACTTTGAGATCTGCATAAAATATCCTCCAGTCATATCACACATAAGTAGAATTTCTCCACACTTGACTGAACTTAATGTGTTCCAGAACCTACATCTACATATTTTTATTTCGATATAAAGCATTTAATATTCCTAGCAGGTAAAAAAGAAATTCTATCCAAAGTTGTTATGCTCTCTCTATTTTTATTTTTTCCCTTGATACATTTGCACAGTTTTAACCGAGACTGGAACTGATTGGTGACTAGATGGCAGTCACCCAAGACAGCACTTACCTTGGCAACATTAGAAATAATACAGGAAAACTGTTTTCACAGGGATGAAGCGTTCTGAACCAATTTTCACAATGCATTAGGCACAGAGAGGTTCTTGGTGTTTTTCCTTGGGTTTGTTCTATTGGGGTTTTTTTTAATATCAGTCATGTTTTTTGCCCCTATGAGAAAAAAATCTGATTTCAGTTGAAGAACTCAAGTAGTTATTCAGTGACAGACAAAAAGATAAAATAGCTTAGTGGAAGGATGAATTACAGGTACAAAATTCAAAGCCAGAAAGGCAATATGAAATGAAAGAATTGCAATTGCCATCTTTGGACACATTTGCAAGGTTTTATACCTTTAACAACTTCTTTATTAAATATATTCAGAGCATTTCATTGACCAAAATAGAAATCTGTAACTTGAAACGTCATTTATTTTAGTGCAGCTGCCTGTAAAAAGCATTTTAGTATTAGCTTCTTTATTTAGACATTTAGACATCTAAACTTACAACCTGCACAGATACATGCTATCCCATTGACACCATCACTGTTTTGTTATTACCCAAAGACAATTCAGAACTATTTTTCCTAAATCATGTGTGTCAGTTATTATTGTTCATCATTAAAATCAACACAAATTAAACCAAAATGTGCTAGTGTTAAGAGAACATCTCTTTTATTAACTGCAGCAATTGTAATTTTCATGATATCTTTTACTTTCTTATATTACACAGGATTCACTGTGGTTCACTGAGGGTGTAAGACAACTCTGTTTCAATTATTATGTTAATAGTCCATTTAAGGGTCCAGCCAAATATCTGTGTGTAGGTACTGAGCATGCACCAATAAATACAGAGTTTTGTACCAAGGAAGTTACATGCTGTAAAGAAAGAGGGGGAAAAAAAAGAAACAGCAATAGAAGACAAAGCAAGCAAATGCTCATAGCAGAGCAGATGCAAGAATAACACCAGGTTTGCAATACCAGACCATGAATTTTGTTCCTGTAAAATAACTGCAACCTGTCAAACCCTATGCATCATGCTAATATATAGGAACATATACATTTAGGAAACACAATACTATCTATGTATCTTTATACTTAAAGTAGCTTTCATATTTTGTTACAACCAAACCTTGACTTTCTGAAAGACAAATTTTGTGATAGCAACATGAGATGTCTTTGCCCACCTACATCAGAAACGGCAAGGTTCTTTAAAAGATCAGTTGGTGAAAATATGACATGCTATAATCTATATAACTACACTCCAATTATGCTTCACTTTGAAAGACCCTTACAGCAAACAGTCCTTTCAATTATCACAGAAATAACAACCTGACTACCTCTCTCATGTGACATACCTGACATAAGACTTTCCATATTTAAAATATTATTGCATTTTGAATGATATTTCATGTATGAAGGGGAAAAAAAAGTCTAGACAATACTTCAAGCTTTCATATTGTGTGAAACACTTGAGCAAAAATTGTGTCAATTCACTTTCAGAGACCTAAGGTACAGGTTTTGTAGTAGAAAATAAACATCTTTAACAAATTATACATTGTTTTGGCTATTTAAGGACATACACATTGCATACTGGTTTATGTCAAACAGTAAGACTTTATTCCTTTTCTCCTGGTACAACTATGTAATATACATAACAATGATTTATTAGACCATATTTTAGAAAACTTAGAATCCTTTCTCAGTTTTGAAAAGAAATCCCTGTGGATTTATAGACACTAACTACAACAGAACAGGTCAGGTTTATCTTCATTGGTTTCATAAACTGATAGGTTTATTTTACTCATAAAACTTTTCCACATTGGCACAGAGAAGACAGCAAATTCAATATTCCTGAAAACATTTTCTCATTTCCAGATGAGGCTGGCAATCTTGTCATTACATTTCCAGACATAACTCTCAATAATGTTGTTGTTAAGTCTCCCCCCTTATGCAACTTTCCAAAGTACAATATATGATTATACAACAATTGGGTATTGGGAATTCTGTTCAGCTTTGTTTTAGCTAGCCCAGCTGGGAGACTTGCTAATTCATTTGTGTTTCCTTCATGGAGACACTTTTTCACATTGCCTACATCTACTGTTTAATTCAGTGCTGTCCTGGAGGCGGAGTTTGAATTAAAGTTTATTGTATCACTTACTTTCCATACATTTCAAGGACAGCTGATCAGGAGTTTTTTGAAGCAGAAAACATCACCTGTGGGTTGCAATCCTAGGCTCCAGAAACTTGCTCTATCCATGAGTCTTGGGTCTCAGCTTCATGCATTCCCTCGTGCTAGTGAAACTTACTGGTGAGATAAGCATACATCCCACTGCCTAATAAGAGGGCAGATTAGATCTGTGGGGAAAGATTAGATGAACCTCACATCCCTGAGCATCAGTCTTGTGAATGTTCTCTAGAAAACCATTTCAGTGGGAAAAAGGATAATTAGTGATACTAATAGAAGAATTTCTTTGTGAAACACTTTGAAAGAATGTCAGTTCTGTTTAAAAATATTCAGAAAACCAAATAATTGTTAGGAATGTATATCTTTTTCAGTGAAGTAAGAGTTTAAGGTTTCGGATACCATTACATATGACCATGATCTTCCCATTGTTCAAAAACTGTCTTTGAAACAAATATAACTGTAGAAACATATTAAACAAATTTCTGTACAGCAAGTGTTGTAGTATGTTCCTTAAAGACCCATTGGAAGTGTTTGTTTTAACCTAATATTACAATATGGTGTGGCTTGAGGCTAATTGGAATATTTTAATGAGAGAAATTAGATTATAGGCTGTGAAAAGAGAACAGTGGTGATGTCTACTTCACTCATAGATTTGCTGGGATGTATAAAAGCAAGGACACAAACACAGATAAGAGTCTGTCAGTGTCTATGATTCTTCCTGGCTTCTAGCTGGATCTGTGTAACCCAACTAATCAATTCCTTTTAACCCCGCTTGCTGATTCTTCCAACTCATCTCGCACATGAGGCAGATTCTGGGATAACTTGCATATTTACATATATCGCTGTAAATATTTGTAATATATTGTAAATATCTACTTGTATATTGTGCTAATCTGTGAATATAAAGCTTCATTCCTTAACTTCCAGCTATCTGAGTCTAGTCTGGGTGAATTCATTGTGTGTGGGTGGTGGGGGGGGGTAACTCCCAGACCATCACAAACATTTACTCAGAAAACAGAAATGTCTTGATTGTTACAGATGTAAACATCTATGGGTTTTTTTTTGTGGGTTTTTTTTCAGGTTTTAAATCACTTTTAATATCTTTAAACTGATCAAGTGTGATCCAGTGAGAAATTTTAAACCTATTTAATATCATGAACATTCTCAGTGGATTTCCACTATGTTATTTAACACAGCTCTTTCTATAATTGTGATACAGGAAGAGAATTTTGTGTTCAATTGACTTTAAACATTCTATTTTTTTTTTACTTATGGATAGGTAGATATGACCTGGACCATGGAGGAAACCATTTGGGAAAGTACTAAGTTTGTTTCAAATACCAACTTTTTGCAGCACAGTTATTTAACTCCTCAGCTACCTTAAACTATCAGGACACAGATCTGCAACCCTCTGATCTGAGTAACCTGGGCAGGCTGGATCCTGCCAGTCCAAATCCAATTGCATTAGGTTCAACAAGGCCAAGTGATGCATCCTGCACTTGATTGACAGCAACCCAATGCAATGCTGCAAGCCTGGGGGAGCGTGGTTGGAAAGCTGCTCAATAGACAAAGACCTGGGGGTGATGATCAACAACAGGCTAAATGTGAGTCAGTGTACTCAGGCAGCCAAGAAGGTCAACAGCGGCACAGCCTGCATTAGCAAAACTGTGGCCAGCATTACCAGAGAAGTGATTATCCCCCTGTACTTGGTTCAGGGTCCATATCTTGAGTCCTATGGTCAGGTTTTGGGCCCTCACTGGAGTGACATTGCAGTACTGGAGCGGGTCCAGAGAAGGACAAGAAAGTGATGACAGGTCTTATGAAAACTTGGGTTGTTTAGCCTGCAGAAAAGGAGACTGGGGGGAGACCTCTTCTCCCTCGTCTCTCTACAACTATCTGAAAGGAGGTTTCAGAGAGGTAGGCCTTTGTCTCTTCTCCTGAGCAGCAAGTGACAAAATGAGAGAAAACATCCTTAGATTGTAACAGGAGAGGTTTAGATTGGAAGAAACGTCTTTACTGTAAGGGTTATCAAACACTGGCACAGGATTCTCAGGGAGCTGATTGATCTTCATGCATGGAGTTGTTTAGGAGATGCATAGATGTGATGCTAAGGGATATGGAGTTAAGTAATGGTTGAACTTGGTCTTAAAGGTCTTTTACATGGGAAGTGATTCTGTGATTCTGTGATTCTGAAATAATAACAAGTTCTCACACCTTGTTAGCTTATTTCAGAAAAAAACACTCTGTGGATCTATTGCAACTACTGACATTTTATTTTTACTGTCCTTAAGTACTACACCTCTATTTCTGAAGCTATAATTTGTTTGGAGTGGTAACTAATCCAGGCTGAGACTAGAGACAGCACATAAATGTTTCTGAAAAACTGTTCAATTATTTCTTCAATGCCACTGGGATAAATTAGTATTTGCCAAGTAACACAATACTAAATTAATCAGTATTTGCCAAGTGTTGAGTTATTATTCCTTTTCTATCTAGCAAATAATTATTCTGTTCAGCCATTCCAATGACTAAGATTATCTTACATGTCAGAGACTGATTTATAGAGTTTAATTTGATATAGCCTGCAAAGCTTCATTTTAAAAAATAATTACTTCTCTATTAGTGCAGTTAAACAACAATTATTACATTTATCTCTTCAGCAAGCAATGGAAATATTATCAGAACACTAGTACAAATTATGTTACATTGTCCTAAAGGATTTAAGAAAGTAAACAAGAAAATATTTATATTAATCTTCAGAAACACAGACAATCCATGATTTAAAAAAAAGACTGCAGATATTATCTTTATTAAAGATTGATCTTATGATGAAATTTTATATCTTAAATTATTTATTTAAATGGGACAANAACTTATATCCACAGGTAATTGCAGTATGAACACTGAAGTACAACTGCATACTTATAATACTGAACAAACCATGTTCTTCTTAGGTTTAATGTAGACCCTTTTAGTAAAGATTATGTTGAAAATATAGGAAAAGTCTTAAATTCTGACTGTGTTTATAATGTGGTAGATACAAAACAAATAATGTACTATGTGTGCTTTATTGTCTAAACCAGACAAGCAAAACATAAATAAATTTAAAAAAAGGGGGGCATTCTTTCCNAAGGATAAAGTGGATTAGGAAGTAAGTATGTTCTGCATAAATTCATCTGGGTGATGGTCTATCATGGCGATGGGATGGGGCCTCACCATGGCAGTTTCTCCATTCCTACTGTGCTGGTTGTCAAGCATTAGGACAGAGCTCACCACTAACAGGTGACAATTTGTGTTAACTCTTCTCCCTTCCCAAATAGAATGAGAAAGGGAAGGTTAATGAAACAACAACAATAAAACAAAATATATACACTATATATCAAATCAATACCACATCCAAGCTCCAATGTTAGTTGCATCACCTTCACCACTGATGCTGTGGGCAATGAGGAAGTCACAGCCTGGTCTGAGTGGCAGACAGAAACCAGATTCAGGAGCTGCATTCAGGAACACAGGTTGGAATCAATTGCAGAACAGTCAGAGTCCTCCTTGGACACTGGTGATTGAAGGAGAAAGCTTAACCCTCACGATCCCTCAATGTATATACTGAACATGACATTTATGGAATTGAATACTTTGTCAGTCAGTCAGGCTCCTCCTCCCTGCAGGTGTGATCTCTTACTTTCTGCACTCCCAGTGTGGTACACAAGATTTATCACTGGTCCCGTTCTCTACAGGAGCAAGCAAGAGCCTCTCTGCATACCAATTCTTAAACATTGATCATTACCACTTCTAGAAGGACACACTGTCTGCAGAAATATGCCATTAACTTTAGAAAAAGTTACTTGGAAGAGACTGAGATTAAAAGTAAAATCACTGAACAGAATTAGTTCTGTTCTAGCTCAAATCAGGATGCTGATATAAATGCAGTGCTTTGAAAGACCTTTCTGAATAGTGATGAGTGGTGCAGGACTCTTTCCTCCTGTGCTTTGAAAAGACCTTTCTGAATGGTGAAAGACCTTTCTACTTTGAAAGATCTTTCTGCTTTGAAAAACCTTTCTAAATGGTGATGAGTGGTGAAGGACTCTTTCCTCCTGTGCCTACCTCAGCTGCATTTCAAGCTCTTGGAGCTGCTTCTCCTCATTAGCTGATGCCTGAGCCCCTAGAGCAGATGGATTCCTGCTCTACACTCATTGCACTTTCCTGTGCAGAGGCTGATTCACTTGTAGAGCATGATGTCCACCTCTCTGGGATCGCCTTCGAAAAATGTAGTCAAGCTCTTAGGACTTTTTTTACCTTGAACTCCCCAGACATCCACTTCAGGCTCACCACGTCACAAAAAGCAAGTCAGTAGCCACATTGAGCAGCCCCTGGATGTGACTGGCCAAAAATCTGCCTAGATCACATGTGTCATCAGTCTCCTTCTACCTCTCTTCTAACTTCTGTCATACGTAAAATAATCTCCATTCATGATGTATTACATTCTTTTGTCAAGCAAGTATGACTGCAATTAAACTACTTATAGTTTCTTCCAATAATAGTCTATAAACCAAGAGAAAACCAGAATATATCTAAAAGCAAATTCTCCCTTTCCCTTCCCTTGCTGAAATACTAAATATGTGAAAGCAGGTAGGAAACAAATGCCATATCTGAGTCAGTGTCATCAGCCCTGTGTAGCATCAAAGACAGCAAATGTTTGAAACATAGCTAGTATGTCATAGCTATGCCAGATATACCTAAGGGCCCAGTACCATCTGATTACCTTGCTTCTCTTCTCAACTTTGCAACTGTTAGGTACTAGAACACTCATTAAGAACTGTTAGGTACTATCCACACTCATTAAGAACATCACCCTATGTTTTTGTGAATTAACAGGAATTTTTCAGTAAACTTTAACCGAAACAAGATTTCAATAAATAACCGTGCACAGCAGTAATGCAAAATTTTTTAAAATGTCATACAATAATGGCTACAAGACCCAAGAGAACTTTGATTACAGTTAATTTGACAAAGGAATTGTGACAAAATAAAGATTGTTTGAGAAGGAGCTTGGGCTTTTTTGGAAATTGTGCCACTTGGATATTGTATTTTTTTCTTACAGTTTATTAACTTGGCAGAAATTTTCAGAAACCAATGCACCTGCCTAAGACAAAGAAATAACACAGGTTGGACTCCAGCCTCTCATCTGCCACAGGACAGAGAGATCAAATTGCAGAAGCTTGTCAGATGTCATTGAAGATTCACAATTCTGAGAAACTGAACTATTCGCTGGGGAGTTGGGAAAGACATTTTTGCACACTCTTCTCAAAGACATGTAACTGATGGCAGAATAACCAGGGAAGGACATTATTGCAGAGGAGATCTGTATAATAAATTCAAGTCAGTTAAAACAGTTGCCACAAAATATTGACAACTGCTGCAAAGCAACTAACAAGTGGAATTTTAAAGAAAGAATGCAGACAGAATGAAGAGGTTTTAAAGAACAAATGCTAGATAAGATCTTTCTTTGGTTTTGGTGTTTCGTTGTTTTTTTTTTTTTTTTCAGTTTTTTACTGTAACAAGTGGCAGTCTCTGGCACTTGTTATTTTAGGAAACTTTCACCATAAACTGCAAAAGATAGAAATAAGAAGAGTTGCTTGCCAAATTCTTAAAAAGATCTATGCCAAGTAATGCAGATCAACAAGTTTATTCTTTACTACTCTCTCACTATTCTGTCTTTTCCACTGGAGAGAACAGGATTCATATATCTTCTCTGGTTCTACCCTACATTCTTATCCCATCAAAACTATCCAGAGCACTACTACCCTTTAAACTGACCAGATGACCAAACAAGCTGTAATGAGTGGAAACTGCCAAGCAGTTACATCAATTATTTCTCTCCATTACTAACATGCTGCCACCTCAACATCCACTGAATGATGCTTTCACTCCTGTGGTTGGCCATACTCTTTCCCACAGAAGCATTTGTACTCTGCCCCTTATCCCTTCCACAACATGCATTCTCTGCCTTGTCTTTAGTGCATATGTTTTGAGTCAGGTGTCAAATCTGAATAGCTTTTTGCTCTTCCACAATCTCACTATGGTTTGAGGATTTTTCTCTTCTTCTGTGTTTGGAGAGAGAGATAGAGGATACAACACTCTGAAGCAGACCTACACAAAAGGGAAAGAGTAATTAAAACTTGTCAGTTGGAGAATCCAAACTGTAAGGAAAAAAAATCACAAATATGAGAAGATAACATGCTACTAATATTCTTTCCTCTAATTTTCTATACATGCTCAAAAATTATTTATAAAGCAACCCTCATTGAAGCATTGTATGTCTTGATTATTGTCCAGGGAAAACATATTCTGAGTAGAAGAACCTATCAGTGCTTCAGAGATGTTTTTATTTGTATCTATGGCACTACTAGAAGAAGACACACAAAAAACAAACAAACAAAAAAAACCACCCGGAGAGATAGTGGTGGAGGATATATTCAGATTTATCTGCAATCTAAGAAACAGTGTAACAACTTTACACTGTCTGAAAAATCAGAACAGATTATATTTCCAACTGCTGTTTAAACTCCAATAAACATTTTTCTGTAAAAAGAAAAAGAGTAGACAGAACAGATTTACACACATTTTTAAAAACTCTTAAAGGAACAGAATAAAAGTGATTTTTAAGAAGGAAAAATAATCTCTGAGCATCAAACCCAGAAGCACTCCAAACACCCCATTCCTTTCAGATGAACAAATTCACTACCTGAAGATGATCGTCAATCATCATGTTGGCAAGAAAAGCTCAGTTAAAATTAAAGAATAAACTCCATATATTAAATAAAACAAAGTTCTCAAATGCATTTATTTTTTTTTGCTCTAAACCTTTTTGTTGTATGCAGCTTGGATGAAGAACAAGAAACTTCAATAAACAGTAGGCAAAAACCATGCATCTAAGAATTTAGGTCTAGCAACACTTAGAATCATAAGATGCACTGTGTTGAAAGAGACATTTGCAAGGTCACCTAGTCCTACCCCCTATATTAATCAGACACATATCCCATTAGATCAGATTTCTCAGAGCCCCACCAGGCCTGACCTTGAATGTCTCCAGGAGTGGGGCTTCCACTTCTTGAGATCCAATTTAAATGTACCCTGCTGTACTTTAAATCCATCACCCCTTGTCCTATTCCTATATTCCTTCGTAAACAGTCCCTCTCCAGCTTTCTTGTATGCGCTCTTCAAGAAGGATGATATAAAATATTCCCAGCTTCAACAACCCAAATTTTCTCCTACAAAATTAGGAGAAGTGCTCCATCCCTACAATCATGTTTGTGGCCCTGCACTGGATCCATTCCATCAGGTGTATGTATTTCTGGAGCTGAATGCCACGCAGCTGGAAACTACTCCAGGTGAGGTCTCACAAGAGAAAAGTGTAATAGAATCACCTCCCTTGATCTGCTGGCCATGTTTCTTTTGATACAGCCCAGGAGGACATCAGCGTTCTAATATGGGAAAAGGGATAGAAAACATAGAATGTAGGAACCTGGTTAAATCATTAACTGTGTGAGCACTTATATAAAGCATCATCAATCAGATAAACACAAAAGGTTAAGCCTAAGAGGGTCTTGGAACATTCTCATGGAGAAAAAGAATACTGTATTCAAAGACGAGAACATTGGAGACTGCAGCCAAGAATGTGACCCACAACTGAGATCAGGTGGATGAAAGGTAGAGAGGTCAGACTGAGGAAGACATCTATTGCCCCTCCATTTAGTTGATAGATATTACAGAGATCATATAGGTTACCAAGATTTCAGTGAAAATGAACATATCTAAACATACAGTTTATATATTCTTCATCAGTCTTTTATTCATTTATTGAAAAAGGAAAGAAGAATGGTTCATTTAGAGAAAGCAGAACTGAAATCTGAGAAAACTAGTGAAAATGAAAAATAAATAGCACAAGTTGTTCCATAAAGAGATCAGCTTCCATTTACTAGTTTAGATATTTGACTTAACCACTATATTGTTTCTGAGAAAACTGGGAGATTCTATCGGTATCCAAATACTTTTACTAAACCTTTAAAGTAACTGTGTCTTAGATCAGATTCAGTATTTACTCTTGAATTTCTATGTGATGACCCCATAGAATGACTTAAATGATTACAGCGCTTGCATAAAACTGAAAATGAAGCATTAGTCCTCAGATGCATCCCTCTAAACAAAACTAAAATAAGAGACTCAAAAAACCTGAACGTCTCCATATGTCTACTTCAATCCCTGATTCAGGATGCAGGCCTCTGAAGGACTCAGCTTGTTGCCGTTCCAGGCCGTGAGTTGTCCACAGAAGCAAAATCAAGGCTAATTCTCCTACTGAAAGGGAGAAAAGTAGTTCTAGTTGAGACAAAAATATTTCATTCAAACATGTCTGATCTAATGATACATTGCCAAATGCAATGCAGTTTTCCAATAAATTTAAACTGAGCCAAATCTCTCAAGTGAAAAAACATCAGAATTCAAAAATTGTATTGAGGATGGATTATTTCTTCTGGCTTAGTGAAAGCTGTGTTCTTTGTGTCTCAGTTGTACCATTTTGAGAGGGATTTATAGAAAAAAAGTCTTCCACCTATTATACCAGTATTGCTTCTCAACACTTCTCAATGTGAAGCACCTAAAAAAATGTCTCTTTCTCCCTTTATATGTATAAAACCCCATATAATAACAAATTCTCCATCACATATATTAGGGATTTTGTTTCCTCCCTCCCACACACCTTCCTCAGAAGCACACCTATAGATAATTATTACTAGCAGATACCTGTGCCATCTCAGCCTTGACAGAAAAGCCACTCCAGTCCCTGAGCACATAATGTATCCATCCCCCTAACACCATGTCTCTGTGCTATGCTGAAAAGCTGGCGCCTGGCTACTATCACTATGCTGCAAGTTTCAGATCTAATTTGATTGACCTTAATACCCTCCTGAAAAACGCAAGAAAAGCCAAATATCTCACCCAGTAGTCATGGTATTAGATACAGTCTCAGGTTTCTCTAGGGCTTGCTCCTATAACTAGAATCACTCTGTCATGACCCTGTATCCTGGCTCAACCCTGCCTGTGGGGTAAATCATACTAAGATTTGGAGTAAAGCAGATGAACACCAAACAGTCGATGAGTTAGGATTATCTGAGATGATAAAAACACTCAGTAATGGACCAAAGCAACGGGAAACTGGGAGGGAAAAGGAGACAAAACAGAGAGAGAAAAAGAGAAAGAATTAACAAGTAAGAGAAAAAGAAAGGTATCATCACTCTTTGGATCCAGCAACTATTTCACAGGAATAGTCCAAGTTATCGGTGGTGGGTGTACATTGCAGCAAGATCTTCTATGGTAAGTACAATGCATGGACCCTGAAAGTTATGGACTTCTTATACATTTTTGACAAGGGGGGCATTCTTTCCAAATCACAATGAGAGACATGCATGAGTGAGGTGTGTACAGAAGGGAGCTATTGGCCTTTCTGTGGCACTGTTGCAGGGATGTTAAAAGAGAGTATATTCCCACCTCCACAGAAATTATTTCTTTTCATTGCTAAACTATTCTTCGAGGCCAGTAGCTCTCCCTGAGGGCTATTAATTGCCACCAAACCAGCCCTGGTCTACTCTTGTTTGAGACAAGAGAGTCATTATGGGCTATTAGCCCTGCCCTACTGCGCATACTGTTTCAAGACAACAAAGGATTGGGTTATTGCACTTTCTCAAATAACTCTGATCGTTTCTGAACACTCTCTCTCCCTGACTCTGCTTTCTTCTGCTTTCATATGTTTTGGAAGGCAGAAAGTAATAAAAAGGATGCCTTTAGCCTACAGAGTGGGTCCTACAATCTAAAAAATACAATTTAAGAGCAACTGAATCTGTCAAAACCATGTCTCATATCTGGAAACTGGCAAATTGCAGCAATATTTTTTCTTATAACTGAGTTTTCAAAACCTACTACCTAAATAAGTTCATCAGTCCCTCCATGGTGATTTTCTCTAACAAAAATACATATAAACAGGATTTGGTGAATATACAGATGTACTAAAGACAACAAGCTTAAAAAAAAATCAATGCTTTAAAAGGGCAAATCCAAATAAGAAATTCAGTGAACTAGTTATACACTGAAAGCTGGCCAAAAAAAATATTTTTTCACCCCAATAAGCTTCAGTTACACCTGAAGCACATAAAAAAAGAAGTTTGCCAGATATAAGTCATTAATGGTCAGGAAATTATACAGGCCAGTTCTACATTCTGGCAAAGAAACGATGCTGAAGAAGTGAATGTTTAAACATTGTTCAATAATGATGGTGATACTTATGGTCAGGTCAGTGCACCAGCAGAGTGAATGGACATCTGCAGGTATTTGTACATAAGAGTGGTGAAATGGAGGGAAAAGGGCAGCTGTGGGGGAAAGATCAAAGGAGCAATGACTTGAAAACATTTTTTAAAAAGAGTTTGAAGAAAAGAAAAGAAGGAACCTGGTGTGCCTGTCAGGAAAGGTGTTACTAGAATGGCCTGTAACCTCAGCTATTCAGAACAAGTGCTTGTCCAGTAGATAGGAAAATGGCTGTTACTAATAAGTAGCTGCAAATGTACAGTGTTTTTAATTTGAACCAAACTAATCACAATTTAATCCAGAAATAAAAACCTTCTCAACTCATCTTAAAATATTTAGCAATATTTACCAATGTCAATGCTTCTGACATATTATTTTTAATAACAGAGAACCAGAATATTTTTTCATAATTTTATCTATTATGGAAAGAAGAAATATATGTTGTGGAAACAGCTTTGAATACATTAGAAGAATGCAAATATCACATGCAGTCACAGTACAGAAAATCATTTCAAGCAGATTAAATTTGTTTAGTTAATACTTACCACTCCATAGGAAACATAAATTAGAATAATTAAGAAAAGAAATAACTAAAAGTATGCATCCCTGCTATGAAGCTTCACAGAATCAAAGAATCACAGAACCTTAGAGGTTGGAAGGGACCTCCAGAGATCAAGTCCAATCCCCCTGTCAAAAGCAGGACCACCTAGGGTAGTCCACACCTGAATGCATCCAGGTGGGTTTTGAAAGTCTTCAGAGAAGGAGACTCCACAACCTCTATGGGCAGCCTGTTCCCATGCTCTGTCACCCTCACTGTAAAGACAGTTCTCCTTATGTTGAGGTAAAACCTTCTATGTTCCAGTTTGTAGCCATTGCTCCTTGTCTTACTGATGCTGACCACTGAAAAGAGATCAGCCCCATTCACTTGACACCCACCCCTCAGGTATTTGTACACATTGATGAGATCTCTTCTCAGTCTTAGCTTCTACAGAATAGACTTCCCTTGAACTCTTATTCTTAGATGTCATTTAGAGAAGTACTTAAGTCTTCAGAGTAACAGGCTGGTCCAGAAATCACAATGTAGTATTAAATGATACAGGATTCCTCAACTTTGTTCAGATCACTTTGTTACTTGTGTACCTCTCTATCTTTTTACTTTTTTTCCACATTAGGTCTGTCTTTTTTTATTATGTTATAATCTTCTCATGACAGATTACATGTTTGTTCACGTTCAGGATCTGGCACAATGGGGTTGTAATCTCTGTTGTGTTACACATAATACAAATAATAATTTCAACCATATCACTTCTATTTATTTTTTTCCTGTATAATCACAGTTGATTGAAATCCTGCTAGCAAAAATATTGACTCAGACAAATGATGTCTTAATTTTGTGACTTGTTCTTCTCCCGCTATTCTGTGGCCATCTGAGTGACATTTAAAGAAAAACATAACCACCCCATACACACAACTATAAGCAAAAGGCTGTCTAGTTCAATGTCTTTTGTTTTCCTTTTGCCCATTGTCAACAGTAATCACTCCTTTGACTAATGATAATGTGAGGTAATTCATGTCCTTATCTCACTCTGAAGAAAGAACTTCATTGATTTTTTATTTCTTTCTATCTTTCCCTGAAACCAGTCAGTGTCACCTGTCATTATCCAGTCACACAACTTTTAAGGCTTCAATCAATGTTACGCTATAAAGGGGCTGTTCTGGAACTCTGGCACTACAGTTGTCCAGCTATTTAACTTTCCAGACTCTCTTGTAGTTTTGTTGGTTTTTTTTTTTTTCTGTTCTGAAACCACAATATTGGTGATGGTTTGTTGTTTTGGAATGCTTTTATAATGTTTGGTTATCTATTTAACTCATTTGTGTCTCCATTTAATAATAATTTTATTTGAGAGAGAAAACACAAATTATAGAGAATCACAGAGTAAGAATCACTTCAATTGGAAAAGATCTTTATGATCATAAAGTACAATCATTATCTAACACTATCAAGGCTTCTGCTAAACCATGCTCCTTAGCACCACATCGATACATCTTTAAACACCTCCACAGATGAGGATTTATTCACCTCCCTGTTGTAGAAATTAATAATCAAATATGCATTATGTATATTAATTTCAGTATGACTATTAAGTTTTATTAATAGGCTGAGCGGTGTATGGCTGGAAAGCAGCACTGAGGGAAAGGACCTGGGGTTCTGGGTTGATGAAAAGCTCAACATGAGCTGGCAACATGTGCACGCAGCCCAGACAACAACTGTGTCCTGGGCTGCATCAAGAGAAGTGTAGCCAGAAGGACAAGGGAGGTGATTCTGCCCCATTACTCTGCTCCTGTGAGACCCCACCTGGAGAACAGCTCTGAAGCCCCCAACACAAAAAGAATGTCAAACTGTTGAGGAATTCCAGAGGAGGGCCATGAAGATGATCAGATGACGGGAGCATTTCTTCTATGAGGACAGAATATGAGAGTTGGGGCTCTTCAGCCTAGAGAAGAGAAGGCTTTGAGGAGACCTTGCAGTGGCCTTCCAGTGTCTGAAGGGGGCTGACAGGAAGACTGGGGAGGGACTATTTACAAGGTCTTGTAGTGACAGGACAGGGAATAATGGATTTAAACTGGAAGAGGGGAGATTTAAATGGGATGTTAGGAAGAAGTTCTTTAGAGTGAGGGTGGTGAGACACTGGCACAGGTTGCCCAGGGAGGCTGGGGATGTTCCCTGCCTGGAGGTGTTCCAGATCAGGTTGCATAAGGCCTTGAGTGACCTGTTCTAGGAGGAGGTGTCCCTGCCTATTGCACAAGGTTTGGAACTACATGATTTTTGAGGTCCTTTCCAACCTGAACCATTCTATGATTCTAACCTGAGTCTATTTCCTCTCATTCTGTCACTTAGTACTAAGGAGAAGAAACCAACACCCACCTCACTACAACCTCCTTTCAGGTAGTTGTAAGAGATCAATAAGGTCTCCTTTAAGCTTTCATTTCTCCAAAGAACTCTAGATCTCTCAGCCACTCCTCATAAGATCTGTAATCCAGACACTTCACTAGCACAGGGAGACAATCCCTTCCCTGGTCCTGCTGGCAACACTTTTGCTGGTACAGGCTAGGATGATGCTGACCTTTGTTATTTGAGCACACTGCTAGCTCATCTTCAGCCAGCTGTCTCCCAGGTGTTTGTCTACTGGGCAACTTTCCAACAACTCTTTCTCAACCAATAGTGTTGCATGGCTTTGTTGTCACTCAGATGCAGTACCCAGCACTTTGCCTTTTTGAATTTCATACAATTGGTCTTGGCCCATCTATCCAATCTGTTCTCATGCCTCTGTAGATCACAAATTAATTATTAAAAAAAAAAAAAAGGTGAAATAAACTCAAGAAATGTACTTGGAGTCACAATAAAAGCTCACTCGAGCTTAATTATTTTCCTCTTCCTCCTTTCTTGTCTCTGCTGAGATCTATAAGCAGGTTATTGGTTTTCCTACAGCCTTGTTTCCTCAGCAGCAGAAAGACAGACCTGTTGGAGTGTGTCCAAGTCAGGACCACAAAAACAATAAGAGGTCTGGAACACCTCTCTTGTGTTGGGTTGTATAGTCTGGAAGAGAGAATGTTGAGGGGGCAGTCTTTTTATTTGGGCCCATTACGCTACAACAAGGAGTAGTGGTTTTGAACTGAAAAATGTAGATTTAGGCTAGATATAATGAAGACATTCTCTACAATGACAATGGTGGAAAACTGGAACATGATCAATAGGATAGTAAAGTGTCATCCCTGAAAACATTTACGATCAGCTAAAGATGTCATTGCTCATTGCAGGGAGGTTGGACAAGAAGGCCTTTAAAGATCCCTTCCAATAGTGTATCACTGGGTAATTTCACTGTTGGTTATGGTAAACAGAACAGGCTATTACAACAACTTTGTCAACTGAGTGTTCCAAGATGTATAAAATGCAGTCAGGAAGCCCAAGAGACAACATAAAGGAAAAAATGCCTTTTTTTCTCATATTGATAATTTAGTCATAAACAACAGAATGGTCTCATCTAACTTATGGCAATATATCTGAATTTTAAAACTATTTTCTCCTTTTCTGATATATAGACATTTTAGGTTGGTAAGTAACATTTGTATTTCATAAAAGGATAACATTTCAAACTTTTTTGAAGGAAAGTAGATGTAGTTCTTTTTCCTTCATCATCTGAATATTTGTCATGTTGCAAAGACTGTATTACTGTGTGAAAACATAAGGAGGTTCTATCTTATATATGGAATTTTCTTATCTTGAAAACGCTTTTTCTTTCCTAACAGAGTTTTCATAATTGTGTATTAAATTCAAGGCAAATCATACCAAAATTTAAAATTGCCAAGTGTAGAAAGATTCCTTTTACACTGAAATATAACCACATTTTTATTTGCAAAATAAACACATACACTTTAGCATATTAAAAACTATAGATAGAAATAATTATATATATAAAAAAATCACACTTATAACATTATTGAATCATCTTGAGGAATCACAGCTATCATTAAGCTTCCATAAACTTGCAGCAGAGAGAAATTATCTCATGGAAAATAAATACAGAAAAAATGAACATTTACATTTTAATATCAAAGAAGAAAATGTATGACATTCAACTGGGGTGACTCTTTTAAAGTGATTTTTACAGGGCAGTATTTAGTGAGGAATTGCTATGCACTATTTGGCTCTTAAAAATTAGACAGAAGAAATACATGATAGAAGAGGTCACAAAACTGATACTTTTTACTTGGAAGTTTGAAATTCTGTGTGAAGTAGGTGTATCTTTGTCATGACCACATGACTATAATTCTGTTTAATAGATATGCATTGTCAATTGCTGTGAAAAGTGTTTTCAGAAAAATGTTTTCCTTCATGTAGAATTTGAGAGTCTGAACTTGCAATTTGACCTTACATGAACTCTTGCAGTTTAAGAACTCAGCTGCATAAACACTACTGCAAAAAAAGTTAAATATAAGTAGAAGATGTTTCATGGAGATTAATTGAAGAATTGACATGAAAATTAATTAAATTCTCTCTACTGGTGATTAATGGTCCAAGTCAAGGTCAGCAATAGGTCCAAATTCTAAGATGTTGCACTGTTTCAATAGTTTAATCATCAATGTTGCACTGTTTCAATGGTTTACATAAAAGCAAAAATACAAATATAATTGAAAAAATATAATTACTGTGATGTACAGTGTCAGTGTGTAATTTATAGCAACTCTTTAAATTGTTTTCATGGCAAAATCTTTTGTCTAATTTTTTTTTTTTTCATCTCTATTGACAGTATATTGACACAAGGAATAATTTGAAGGATAGTGAGCTTTTGGAAGCCAACCCACCTCTCCTCCCAATTTCACAAAACAAACCAGAGTACAGTAAGATGACAGAAAAGGAGATTTGTTTCAGAAATTCACTGCTGATCTCAACAGATAAACTAATGTAAGTGTTCTCAAGAAAAGTTTCCTTAAAGAAAGAAGACTGCAAAATTTTGCTGTGATTTATTCACTGTGTGAATTTATTTAACTGTTTGAAACCAGACCACGAAGCAAAGGCTTTCCTTCAAGGGAGGAATACTGTATCACAGAATCACTGAATGTCAGGGGCTAGAAGAGACCTCAGAAGATATCTAGTCCAATTCTCCTGCCAGAGCAGGATCACTTGAAATAGGCCACACAGTAATGCATCCAGATGAGTTTTGAACATCTCCAGAGAAGGAGACTCCACAACCTCCCTGAGCAGCCTGTTTCAGTGTTCTGTCACCCGTGTAGTGAAAAAGTTTCCTAATGTTTATGTGGAACCTCCTATGCTCCAGCTTCCACCTGCCACCCCTTGTCCTATCATTTGACATCACTGAGAAGAGCCTGGCTTTGTCTTCCTGACACTCTCTCTTCACATATTTATAAACATTAATGAGGTCAGCCTCAGCCTCCTCTTCTCCAAGCTAAAGAGACTCAGCTCCCCCAGCCTTTCCTTGTGAGATTGATGTTTCACTCTGCTTATCATTTTTGTGACTCTGAGATAGACTCTTTCAAGCAGTTCCCTGTCCTTTTTGAACTGAGGAACCCAGAACTAGACATAATATTCCAGATGCAGCCTCAGCAGGGCAGAGTAGAGGAGAACCTCTCTCAGCCTAGTAGCCATACCCCTTTTAAAACACCCCAGGAGGAGAACCTTTCTCAATCTACAAACCATGCTCCTTCTAATACATCTTGGCCAGAAGGGCACACTGATGGCTCGTGGTCATTCTGTTGTCACCAGGATACCCATGTGCTTTTCTCCAGAGATGTTCTCCAAAAGTAAAGAGGATGGGGAAAAAGTAATAATATATGCCAACATTTTTTTTTTCTTACACTATATCTTGCTACTTTGAGTTTAGAAAAGCTTGTTTGTCTCTAATTAATTTTAAAAGATTTTGGACCTTTTTTTGCAGAGCATTACATAAAAGAGATCTAAATAAACCCACTTCAAATTTCTGACTGTCTGGGCAGACCATCCTATTTACACTAGGAGCTATTGGTGGCATCAAACAGAGACAGGCAGCTGAAGGTGTGAATTCTGAAAAATTTGGTTGCAGTACTTATTGGGAAAGTCAACAAACTACACCAAGTCTTCATACTTCACTTTTATAATTTGCTATGAAGAACTTTTATATTTCTGTAAATTCAAGAGCATACTTTTTATACATATGTTTACTGATTAATTGCAAAATTAGTATTAAAGCTTACACCTTTAAGTATGGTAGTGTATACGTGAATACATGCTAAACACATATGACTATGCTACTCAGCTCTCCACCCAGATTATGATAAATGTCATCTAGAAGACAAGGAGAGCTGGGGTTAGGACATATATATTTAAAAAAAAAACAAAACACACAAAAAAAAAAAAAACCACCACCAAAAAACAACATATAGTTCAATTATATCTTCCAAAATATGGTTTATATTAACTTCTCATTCTGGTCAATAACATTCAATTTTCCCACCTTCTAGCAAATCTCCAAGTTTTCCAATTACCGAGATCAGACAAGTAAATACCAGGAGACTGACAGAGTTATTATTCTCTACCGGTGTTTCTTCTTCTCAGAGGAATGTACAAATGCACTGGTATGAACCACAGGGACTATACCTTTAATTTTCCTGTCAGAGGAACTATGATCACAGGAACAATGAAAACTGATGGGTTCATCAGCCCTGAATGTCAGCAACAAGACACCTAAGGGTGTCTTGAAACAGGTGAAATGAAACACCAATGAGAACCTCAAATGACTCTTTCAATGAATGTAGAACACAGAGTCCTGGATGGAGAATTAATTTTCACAAATTGCTTTTCCATCCTTGTCTTCTGCATCCTGATCTACAAGTGAAACACAACCATACCTTCAAAAGACAGATTTGGAAAACAGATTCAAAAATCATGCCCTGGATATAAAATTTGGATATTAAGAAAGAATATGATTCTACAGCACATAATTAGTTGTTTTTAGCCAACCCTTCATTCTGAGAGTGGTAAAAGGATTATTTACCTATATGTCTTATTTACTACAGACAGTAACCTTTTAATTTCACATTCTGTTAATATCCCACTAGAATTATTTATTATCATAAATGAGACAACTCATAAAAACTCTTTCAAACATGATTGATGATATTAGGACTTTTACAGTGGTCTGAATAAAAGTGGTTTGGTTGCATCAATGGCAAACTTCCTGATTTTTGTATATTCTCTGAGACAACTAGAGAGGCTGATGAAAGCCTCACATTTACAAAGCAATCTGCAGATTTTATGGTGCAGTTTAATTTTTCTAGTGTCTGCATTCTGGTTTATGTAACAAAGATCCTCTAACCCTTGATTTTGGATTCAAAGTGCTGGATGTAGGGAGGAAATTCATCACGCTAAGAACATTTAAGAAAGGTTTTACAAATTCTGTTGCCAAACTTCTGAACAAGGGCTCAAGCCAATTTCAGAGTTAATTTAAAGTAACTCCAGCAATGTAATACATTTTCTTCTTGTGGTTTTTTTTTTCTGTCTTCAGTTTTGCAAATTGATACTGATTAAAACAGATTTTCCCACTGTTATGAAATGATGTTACAGCCTGCAATGATATGTTTTATCTATCTTGTTTCTCTCAATACCCAACCTTTAGGAAGTACTATAAACTTTGATGAACTATAACCTTCATTCTAGTTATCATTTAGAGATTTTCTACCTCGTAAACTGATTTCTCATTGTACTGCAGTTTTGGGTGCTATTTATATTGAAATGAAAGGTCAGTGCTACAGACCACATAAACAGCAAATACTATGAGGTCACAAGTTTGCTAAAGAAACCTGCCTCGTTTGCAGTAAAACAGATAAACTGTCCACTATTTCCAAATTTCAGTTTTATAGAAGTAATTTTCACTCACTGATATTGCAGTTAGTCTTTGGCTCTTAAAGGTGGCTTTGCCCAGGCATCTGCTTTAATTCATATTTTGCAATGCAGGTCAAATAGCCATGGGGTAGGAGGTCCCTGAGATACAAAAACTGAATAACCATGTTCAGTTCCGTCCTGGAGGATCCGTTAGGTAGGTCACATACCTGATGTATCACCATTATCATCTGGGATTTTATTTGAGAATAAAAATACACCTCTGCACATTATTTAATGGCAGAAAGTTAAGTGCCTGGTGCCAGAATCATTCTGTGGAGTGTAAAAAATAGATCTATAATAACCATCACTCATTGATCAATGTCAGCATAAAAATGAACAAGTGCCATACAACAAATGAATGTTTGCTCTTTCTTACTAAAGAAAGCTTGAGCAGCTCGGGTTCAGCTGGTGTAACTTGTTCATTACTAACTGTGAAATCATATATATAAAAAAATATATATGAAATTAGCAGTCCTTTGTGCTGTGTAGAGTGAATTCCTTGGCAAAATTAAAGTAGTTGATTTTCTATTATCTTTTTGCTTGTGGGGCCAGTGTGTTCCAGTTTTGCTGAAGAGACACGTTGTGCATCATGAAAAATACTGAACAGATCAGAACAGATCATTAATGTAGCTGCAAAATACTGTCTTTTGTGAAGGTCATACATCCTTTGTCCAGGTAAGCATATGGCCAACAGTGACCTGTCAATAGCCTTATTTATCTTTTAAGTTAATAGACTACAGGAACACAAGTGACTAGAGTCACTACAAACACAAGCAGTGCTATTCCTTTATGAAATAATAGAGGATTTGTCTGTATCCTCCTCATTACACAGATACTATCATGAGTTGGAAGGTCAATTTTGAAATGATTATGAGTGCCTGAAGGACTGATTCATATTTTGTACTGGGTTGCTATTAACTTTAGGGACTTCATTTGAAATTTCTTTGTTGCATGCTGTTATTCACTAAGAAGCAGAAAAACCCACTTCTAGCCGCATCCATGATTCCATTTTACATTAATTATAGTTAATTAGTTAATTTCCAGGTTCTATTTTTTAATATATATACCAAAGTTTAAATGGTTCACTGTGCACATTTGCATTTTGAGAACATATTATAATTAGAAATTAAACACAATTGGCCTAACTTCAGGTACATTTTTGCTTGCATCTTTCTTAGTGTCTTAAAACAAAGGTTAGTAAATTAACAACTGCTCAAAAAGAGTAGCAATTCACAAACATCCAACTCTTTCTATCATTAACGAAATGTCAATCAGTTGTGCTGCTTCTGCCAGGGGAGCTGAAGTAAGAATACATAATGGCAGCAGGGAGTCAATGTTTTGTCATTTAGGTTCATGCCATTATTATAGTGAAAACTAAATATTAAAAACTAGCTATATCTTATTTACAAAACAGTTACTCCCTGCTGAAATTTTAAGATGTAAGCTTAATTATGCAGAAAAAAAGTAATTTTCTATTCACATTTCATACTGCAATAGCACAATATTTTGTGATAGATAAAACAGCATTCACTGCAGGAATAATTCTATAATTAGTCTATTAGTTGCATGACAATGAACCAGGGGAAACTGTAAGAAATCAACAAGTTCATTGCAAAAATTGTATTAAGAAGCTAAACTGCTAAATTTAAATGTGTTTGAATTGAAAATTATTATTATTATCATTTTTGCTATTATTATGACTACACATTCACTGAGGCTTTCAGGTTCCATTGATTCTTCTACTTCTTTACATAGTTTATGTGATTAAAAAAGTAAATTATATTTGAATGGCTCTGAAAACAGGACTTTCTCCTTCATTTGATCCTTCCCTTCTGAGAATCACATATTTAAGAATTGTCACTAAAATACATATTCATCACTTAATCTATAATCTTTGTGAACTTCACCTACATAAAAAAACAAAGAATCAACCCCACTCACCCCCCAAACCAAAAGTCCCCACCATGGTAGAAGGCCAAAATAGGCCTAATACATGGCTTGTCCAGGCATGATATGTCACTTTTTCCTTTTCCCTTTGCTGGAGTGGGAAGTAATGTGGGAAAAGAACAAAAGACTTGGAGCCACTGAGTGTACTCTGTAAGAAAAGAAAGTGCATACATTTGCTTACACATGGTCTATGCTTTCCCAAATATGGGTAAGGCAAGTCCCTGGCTTCACCTAATATGTTTAGTTTTGGCAAAGTGCCAATCTGATTGGCTAATCTCTGTAGCTAAGTGGAGCCATCACTCAGGCAACTGATAAATATGAACAAAGTTGTAAACATGCTCTGCCTCATTTTGCTTTGTCTGGCCATGCTGCTCCCATGCACCAGGCCAGCTTTGCTGTGTAACAAGAAGATTTGATACATCAGGTTTGTCCACCTGGAAGCTTTGCTGTGCCTCAGTTTACCAGAGAGAGGCATTAAATGCCTTCACACAGTAGGCAATATTCATTGCCAAAAGCAGTCTGAATCTGCCAGCCTAGTGTGAAAAACACTGCCAGGAGGTAACAGCAGCCTGGGTTTACCCAGGGGGGATTTACCCAGGAAGCGGTAAGCTGCTCCTAGCTGGGGAGCTCGCTTAGGGAGAGAGCAGGTTACTGCTACCAGGAAGACATTGCGTCTGTCTGCACACCTGCAAACCTCCGTGATGAGTCCTGAGCCCTGGAAAAGAGACCATCTGCCCAAGAAGGAATCAAGACCAGGTCAGAGGCCATGCTAACTTGAGCACCCTGACAGATCCCTGGGAAAACTGAAAGATGTCATAGAAACAATTCTCAGTGTTTCATACTCAGTACATTCTGCTTCTATATGTTGATTTTCTCAGCTTTCTTAAAGAGAACACATCTTGATCATGACTAGAATAAATAATATAGAAGAACTACAGTGCTCCTACACACACACACACACATACACACCTCTCTATGTAAACTCTTGCAAATGTCTGCTGCCAGGGAGTGTATCTTAGCCCTTGAACAAGTGATTTCTCTTTCCATCTGGAATAGAAATTTTAAATTTTATTATTTCATCACATCGTAAGATAAATACTACAAACAAGAAGTAATATTCTGTGTTTTCCTTAGCATGATTTCACCAGGGCAGTTTATATTTGTTTCAAGTCTCTTGACCTTTTTTTGTTATTGTATTAACAGTTACTTTTGAGCCCACTTACCTTTGAGTCATTCTCTTTCCCACCCACAGACAAGCCTTTCAAATATACCTGCAAACACATAATTTGTTCCATTTAGGATGAAAATTCAGAAAAATATGACAGGTTTATTATGCAGTTCCTAATATGACATTCAGTTTAACTAGGTAACAATAGACATCGATCTGAATAATATAAATTTATCATCTTATTTTATAAAATGCACATTTATAATATGGTATATTTAAGTGTGCATATGCATGGAAAGATATTTTCTGACAGTATGAGATTCAATAAATCATAAGCCACTTTAGACAATTACAGTAATTCAGGTACCAGCATATGACAAGTTGAAAAATGTTTTAAAGGCAGTTTTCTTTAAAATATAGAAAACATTTGAGTAACTCCACTCTAAAAGCTTCAGTATCTTGATTTTACTTTCCATTTTTCCCAACACTATGACTTTTAAAGGTATGGAAAAAACAATTTGTGATACAGAAATATATAAAAGTGGGAATATGCAATGATGACTCATTTCATTCAACAGTTCAATTTTGCAAATTTTGTGTTGAGGGAGATATCCATTGTTGATGCATTCAAACCTCTTGCCCTGGTGGAAAAATCTAATAGTGGTTCAACAGAGTTTAAAAGAAACAGCCCTGCCCAGCACTGACAGTGCTAATCCTGCATTTGTTGTAAACAAGAGAGATAAAAAACTGGTCAGAAAATAAGTCTTTTAAAAGTTTGGGGTTTTTTAAAACTTTATTTTGGGGAGAATAGTGCAAAAATCTGGTAACATGTTACTGTTAAACAGTGTGCTTAACTGTGTGCCAGTCTGTCAGTCTAGATTCTGTACAATTTTCTGTTTGTTCAGACATTAGAGAAGGGTGAATGAGTTTGCATACAGGACAGAGAAAAGAAAGACAGAGCATGGCAGAGCTCATTTCCTACAAAGGAAGTAAAAGAATCTTCCTCATAAGCAAAACTGCCCTGAGTCAGTAGTGTAAAAATTCAAACAAATGTGGTATGTAGGTATTCTTTGGATGTAAAAGACATGAACAGTAGGGCTGAGAAAACTGATCTTCATAGAAAAGGACAGACTCAGCTCCAAAGAATTCTAACTCTTTTCCTGAGAAGTGGCTTCTGAATGGATCAAGAAAATCTGTTACCCCCATACAGGAGGGGCTATTTATGTGCACAGATACAATAAGTCATTGCAACATAGTGAATTAATACTATTGCTGACTGTAATGACTGTCTAACATGCTTTTCATGATAGAGTTCTGGCCAGTGATTAAAGCCATGATTTTCTCTTCCTGCTGTTTTTGACCATTTTTACAAACTCCTTTTTTTTTTTTTTTTTCCCCCCACTAAATACTGTTTATGTTCAGTGTATCTCCCAAATTTCCCAAGTTACTTTTCATACACAAACTTAATTGGAGAAAAGCATCTACTGAACACTAATTAGTTTGGAGGGCAATCTGAAAGAAACTTCAGTGAGGTAAATTACTTTCACCAGAAAATGATTAATTATTTTAATGTCTGGTCTCATCTAAGAGCCCACAATGAAACACAAACAATAAGCTTGTTTAGATATTTATGTCCTTTGTTTTTAATATGCAGATTGACTATATGAGGGAAGTCAAAGATATGTTCTTGTGAATACCAGATAACCAAATAACAAGGCAGGAGACTTACATTTCATTAGCTGAAGTATTATTTACAAGGCAAATAAATGCAAAAGATGGCTTTTAGTGTAACAAAGATAAATTTGCATATCTACAGAACAACTTTATATTAACAAAGAACCTAATATGAGGATCCTCAACAGAGAGGGAGAATGAAGAATGCTCTGGCACATTCTCACATCACCCTCCTGCAAGAGAGCTTGGCTAACATAATCCTGCAAAAGCAAAGAAAGCATGAGAAATGCCTGAAACCTGTGTCATCATCCAAAGAGAAATAACTACATGACTGTGTAAGGAAAACAAACTTTGCAAATGTAATCTTATTCTAGAAGATGGCATGATTTCTTCCATTTCTTCTCCTCTGTACCTCTGGTTTGTAACTGTGTTGACTGTTTCAGACATGATGAGACCCCACCTAGAGTACTGTATCCAGTTTTGGAGCCCCTATTACATGCTGGAGCAGGTCCAGACAAGGGTCATGAGGATGATCAGAGCGTTGGAGCACCTCTCCTATAATGACAGACTGAAAGAGTTGGGGCTGTTCAGTCTGGAGAAGAGGAGGCTCCCAGGTGACCTTATTGTGGCCTTCCAGGGGGGCCTGAAGGGGACCTACAAAAAATCTGGGGAAGGGACTTTTTAGGCTATCAGGTAGTGACAGGACTAGGGGTAATGGAGCAAAGCTGAAGGTGGGGAGATTCAGACTGGACACAAGGAAGAAGTTGTTCACCATGAGGGTGGTGAGGCCCTGGAATGGGTTGCTCTGGGAGGTGGTTGGGGCCACATCCCTGGAGGTGTTTAAGGCCAGGCTGGAAGAGGCTCTGAGCAGCCTGATATAGGGTAGGGTGTCCCTGTCCATGGCATGGGGGTTGGAACTAGATGGTCCTTGTGGTCCCTTCCAACCCTGACTGATTCTATGATTCTGTGATTCTATGAATTTGTATTTGATCCTAACTTCCAATTTAAGATAGCCTCCTAAAAAACGTGACCTTAGTAAACTTCTATAAGTCTAAACTTTTTTTTTTCCTTAAGTGCTATCTTCAACACTTAATAAAAACCAGGAGAAATTCTGCAAAGAATTTATTCTATAAAATTTTTAAAACGTTATCAATATAGTATTGTGTTATATGATTCAGAAGGGCAAAGTAAGTGTTTGAGAAATACAGAAGGAAGACTATTTCTATCAATCTACTTTTATTTAAATGCTAGGGAAGAAAATAAACAAATTTGCAAAGATTTTTCGTTGAAAACTGTGTCTTTTCTCTAGCTTATTACAAATAGGAAATAAATATTTGTATTTTGGATGGTCCAAAATTTTCCCATTGTGGTGGAACATAGTTTTCTGAAGCAGTTTCTGCTGCATGTATTCTTTTGCGATTATGTTCTCACTGTCCTTTTTAGCATTTTGCTTTCCTGCTCTTAAGAATCTTACACACTAATTGGAAATGAGTCACTAATCAGCTTGCTGCAAATGAGAAAAAGTTTCTATCTTGTTTGCTACAGTATATTTATCCAAGTATAAACAATATATATCAGAGCATGATTTTTTTATATCAGAATGGGACAAACGTTTTTGAGCCTTCAATACTCAATCTGTAATTAATTGTTCTTAAAAAAGAATTTTGAATTGTAAAAGAAAGAAAGAAAGAAAGAAACAAATGACATTGAGGAAGACCATACAATGCCACAAAGTTATGTCCTATATTTAACATTTGACTGATTTAAACAAGTTAATTTCTTGACGTCATTTTTTTCATATGTGTTATCTGGCTTTAGAGATTAGTCCTTCAAGTTCTTGTCACAATATTAAGATGTTCCTAAGTAGAATTTTGAGATATATTGTTGATGTTATTTCACTTGTTTTATGAGTATTTGTATTATATTTACCATTTATTTGATATGAGAACATTAGGGCTTTTCTCAAACTGTGATTTTACAGATGCCTATCAAACATATATGTGCAATTTGTGAATAAACACCTGGAATGAGAACCCAGATTCAAGACAAAACTTTGAAGATCTAAGTAGGGCTAAAATTTCCACTCTTAAGGAAAGCAAAGATATCTTTTACCTCATCAAATGTATTATGGATTTCTTTGTGATGGGAATTTTGTTAAAACCAAAACAATTGGAGTGGTATTTGGCATACCTGGAACCTTTTGAACACAAAGCATCAAGAAGCACAGAAATACAGGTTAATAAAAAGCTTAGTTGCACAGCTGACAAGTCCATTTACTTTTGTTCAGAATTTCTGCTCCCTCTTGAGCACTTAAAAACTTTCAAGGAGAGATAAAAACATATCATATTTCCCTGAAAATATTTTGAAACAAAAGTATCTTTGTAACAATGCAACTATAAACTTTAATTCCTCACAGGAAGCAGGCCCATTAATTTAGTTTCCCTTTCATTTTTAAACATGGAGGGTCTCAGTCCTGTCAAACAAGGAGTTGGGTTTCCAAGAAAGGCATAAGTATAAATGCAGAAGATTAATGACAACCAGTTAACTTACATAGTGTGATTTCTATCAACTAGCTATAGCACATACTGTCAACTTAAAGGCTGATTATGAACATTTTAATCCTATGTTGAAGTTGTGAATCGTTGCTTTTCTGCAAAGTCTGCTAAAGAACAGTTTCAATAGCTAATTCTGGGGACTATTGTTCTGGAAGGCGGAAAAAAAATAAAATTAATTTCAGGGGAATACTGTGATTTTGTCCCTCAACTTACCTTTTCCTTACTTTCAGCAGAGTATTTACTTAAAAGAGGAAAACTTATTTTCAGCATTTGTATGCCTCAAGCCAACACCACTGCCACAGGCAACTCCCTTTTGACTCACACACTGCAGGGTTATGCTACTGATGTAGTTCACTTGTATGTCAATAAAGCCATCTTGGACTTTCCAAGCAGTCAAAACATGACAAAGTGGCTTTCAACATTTATACCAGTGTTGTATTTTCCTCGCATGAAATTCCCTCTATTATTGGAGCACTGCCAAAAGACATGCAGCACAAAACAAAACACAACAAAACAACCAAAACCCTACAAAAAAAACAAACCCCAAATCCAAACATTTCTTGTCCTGGTCCTTGTAAGTAAATTGGAAATTATCATCAGAGGTTGCTGGAGTGCTGAGTAGCAGAAAAATTCAGTGCTTTGTCAGACAACTCTTATTTTCTTATAGATCTCTACTTTAACTCAGATATAATCTTGTTAGCATTTAACAGGAGTTAATGACAAGATTCACTATTATCCTTTCCCTATTTTACAAGCTAAGAGAAACACTCCTAGAAGCTTTCATTTGACTCAGCAAACTGTTCTGGAAGAGGAAGAGAACAAATTATTCTTAATCGTGGTCTATTTGCATGATATGAAAATGCGTATTTGCAAGAGATTACTTATGGGTTAAATTCACAAAGGTAGATTTCCAAATTACCTTGTTTTGAGGCAACAAGTCCTGTTAGGTAAATTTGCCCATGTCCATATACTTGGCTGCTTTGTATTGTTTTGTTTGTTTCTTTATAGAATCATAATTATAGAATTGTCTAGGTTTGAAAAAACCTTTAAGATCATCAAGTCCAACCATTAACCCACCACTAAGCCACGTCCCTATGCACCATATCTATACCTCTTTTAAATACTTCCAGGAATGGTGACTCAACCACTTCACTATGGGACTTGTTCCAATGCTTAGCAATTTTTTCAATGAAGACACTTTTCCTAACGACCAGCTTAAACCTCCCCTGGCACAACTGGAGGACATTTCCTCTTTTCTTATCATTTATTACTCAAGAGAAGATATTGAGACCTACTTTGCTAATTCTCTTGGGTAGCTGTAGAGAACAATGAGGTCTCCCTTCTGATTCCTTCTCTTCAGACTAAACAACCCCAATTCCCTCAGCAGCTCTTCACAAAACTTGTGCTCTAGAACTTACACCAACTTTGCTACCCTTTTTTGGACACACTTCAGTACCTCATTGTATTGATTGTGGGCTATTGAAGAGGCTGAAATTAT